>LZPO01055488.1:0-48545 GCA_001675575.1 Neotoma lepida | reverse complement strand
GAGACAGGGTTTCTCTGTGTAGCTTTGGCGCCTTTCCTGGAACTCACTCGATAGCTCAGGCTGGCCTCGAACTCACAGAGATCCGCCTGCCTCTGCCTCCCAAGTGCTGGGATTAAAGGTGTGCGCCACCACCGCCCGGCATAAATTCCTTAAATAAAAAAAAGAAAATCTAGGAGGTTAAGGGAAGAGGATGGGGGAGGGGAACGTGAGGGATTGGGTGTGGAGACACAGAGAGGTTTCCTAGTGGGATTTGAGCTTGCTTTACCCAGCAGGGCTGCATAAGGGGATGGTTACCAGGTATTTGGAAGGGTCTGCACTTGGCTGTGTGGTATGCTTTGATCTAGCAAGGGGGAGGTCTTTTGTCCCACCCATTGGCATTGTTAGAAAAAACCCTTTCGAAGGGACAGAAGGGGCCGGTGGATTTTGATCCAGGTCTTCCTGAAGCTCTCCTGTGTTTCTGTCTGTCTCTCTACACTATCTTTCTATCTAAAAATTTCTTATTTCTCTCTCTTCCTCATAGTAACCCTTTAAAAGGTGGGAGCTGACCTCCCACAATTGGGATGGTCGAGTTGGGGGAGGGATGGAGAGGGAGAACAACAAAAGAGATATCTTGATAGAGGGGGGCATTATGGGGTTAGGGAGAAACTTGGTGCCAGGGAAACTCCCAGGAATCCACAAGGATGACCCCTGCTAAGATTCCTAGCAATAGTGGAGATGGTGCCTGAACTGGCCTTCCTCTGTAATCAGATTGGTGGCTGCCCTAATTGTCATCATAGAACCTTCATCCAGTAACTCATGGAAGCAGATGCAGAGATCCACAGCCAAATACTGGGCCAAACTCCGAGAGTCCCGTTGAAGAGACGGAGGAGGGATTATATGAGCAAGGGGGAGGGGTCAAGATCATTATGGGAAACCCACAGAGACAGCTGACCCAAGCTGGTGGGAGCTCACAGACTCTAGACCAACAGCTTGGGAGCCTGCATAGGCCTGGCCTAGGCCCTCTGCATGTGGATGACAATTGTGTAGTTTGGTCTGTTTGTGGGGCCCCTAGCAGAGGACCAAGATGTGTCCCTGGCACATGAGCTGGCTTTTTGAAACCTATTCCCTATGGTGAGATGCCTTTATGCAGAGGGGAGGAGCTTGGTCCTGCTTCAACTTGATATGCCATGCTTTGTTAACTCNTATGGGAGCAGGTGGCAGAGGGGGGCAGAAAGTAGGTAGGAGGAATGAGTAGGAGGGGAGGAGGGAGAGGAAACTGTCACTGGTATGTAAAATAAATATCTAAATGAATGAATACATAAATAAGAAAATCCAGAAATAGGTCAACAATAAAGGTGACTTGCCATATAAGAAACCGTCCACTCAGTCAATTGATGGTAACAGTTTCATTGCATAATGTTGGTTCAATGGGGAATGGGGACACCTACACAATGTGTAACATGACAGTATGTCTTGGAATTGACTCTCTTCCTATCTTACTCTTTCTCCTATCCTTCTCCTTTGTTCTCCAATCACAATTTCCAAGCAAGTACTTGCCCATAATGCTTTATTACAGGTGCTACAAACCGAAATTTGGAGGACTAAATGAGGAAGGTTAATAGGATCTAGTGTTATTTTGGCATTTCCAAACATCTTTGGGATTGTTGTATTTACATCTATACGAATCTACTTTCTGTTGATTTTGAGGTGTTTGTGATCAAAGCCATGCCTTCTTGCATGGCAGGCATGTTCTGTATCTATAATAATTTGTGTCTGATGCTTCACAACAATGTTGAAGCACCAAGTCAGCATTAGCTGTATTATACAGCTTCCTGGGTTAGAAATTAGGAGTGTGTAGTTGTGCAGTTCTGGTTTAAGGCATCTCATGATGCTGTGATCAAGATTGCAGCTGAGTCTGCAGTTATTTGAAAGATGTGCAGGACTGGAGGATTGGCTTCCAACGGGGCTGGTTCACATCACCAGAAAGGTGGCACTGGATATTGGTGGAAGGCCATAGATTTTTCTCCCAGGATCCCCTATATGCTATTTAGGTTTCCAAGTAGCATGGCAGTGGACCAACCTCATATTAAACAAGCTGAGAGAAAACAACAGAAACACCACAACTTCTATGATCTCACTTCCAAAGTCCCATTCTATCATTTTGGCAGCATCTGACTGGTTAGACACCTAAGTTCTATTTAACACAGAGGGGGGCCTACAGAGTATGAAATCCAGGAGAGAAGGATCAGTTGGCATGTCTTGGTGGTTGGCTACCTCAACACAACTGTTACCAGAGAGGCACTTGGAAACATCCAGACTTTCTTACAAAACTAATGACTTTGAAGAAATCAAGCTGATGAAATTTTCATGAAATAATGAAGATAATACATCTTTCATGACGGATTCTGCTCTTCTTTCTGCTCCATTAGGTTTCACTGTCAATGCATGCTCTGGAACTTGGTCGGCAATATTATGAAAGAATTGGTGAAATCTACAGGGTCAATACTCATATGCCAACACTGTCCCTCCTAATGCAACACAACTGTAAAGCAGATGGATTGGTGATGTTCTCAGCCTTGCTTGTGGAGCATTGAGATTTTTTTCCTTCTAACTTTCTGATAGTGTACTTATCAGTTGTTGTAAGGCTACAGTGATTAAAATACATTTTATTGCACTTTATGTTTATCCTTTGTTCATTTTTAAAGCCCTTCCAGTATAATAAAGAGGCAATGTCACCATCATTGAATTATGAAGCCAATATTTAGTGAAAAAAAAAACAAACAAAACAAAGAAGTGGCATTTTTAGAATAGGTCATGAATTTAATTTTTCTCATGTAGAAAACTCACCTGAGAAGGGCCATTTGAGGGGTAGTTTGGAAACCTAAAACAGTAGAAGCTTCCTAAAATATATACATATATGACAGTGATGGAATCATGCAATAACCGAGGAGATGGAGCCCTAACTGGACATCTCACATCTCCAAATGAAGCTTCCAGTACTGGAAATGGGTTACATCTAATTGAGTTGTTGGTCAAAGGGGCCCCATGGAAACCCCTAAACAACCCAGGCTGTTGCCAAGGTTATTGGTTGCGTTCNACAAACTGATTATAAGGCTCTATTGCGGAAGACAACACCTACACAATTCATTGAACATGAAGACAACACCTACACAATTTATTAAACTAGAGAAATCAAGCTAGTGACTGCCTAGAGCCTTCACCCCTACTGGCTAGTGTTCAGGGTTCTGGAAGGTACTCTGCACATTACCAAAGAAGAAAGATAAACACAAACCCAGCTACAAACCTTTCAATCTACAATAGTGACCTGCTTGCAAGATGTGCTAGTGCAATAGTGGCACAAGCTTTATGGTGATAACCAACAAATATCTGATTGCAACACATTCAGGAAAATGCTCGGGTGAAGAACCTGAGACTAGGTAGGTCAGGGTAGGGAAACCCAAACCTACTGTTCTGCTAAAGGAATGCAGCAATAAATAAGTAAGTCCTATCAACATTCACCTATCCTCATTCATCAGTGTGTTGCTTAGCCATCATCAGGGAAGCTTCCTTCTGTGGGAGATGGGAATAAATAGAGACCTACAGCTGGACAGAGGATGAGAGACCTTGGAACACTCAGTCCTAAATGGGATGTCTCTGTCAGTTCCCTTCCCTCAGGGCTCAGGGAACTCTGAAGAAGAGGAGGCAGAAAGACTGTAAGAGCCAGAGGGAATGGAGACTACCAAGAAAACAAGGTCCTCTGAATACAGCAGGGCTGGTGCACATATGAACTCACAGAATCTGTGGCAGCATGCACAGAGCCTGCACAGGCCTGGTTCTGATGGGGTCAGAGTGTTGAGAGGGGACGTGGACACAAACCACCATTCCTAACCCAGAGCTCAAGTACATGTGTCTCTGCCTCTGTATGCATTTCCTGAGCTTTTTCTTTGGCTCTTTTTCTTCAGTTTGTTTGTTTTGTCTTCTTCTGGCTTGTTTTCATTTTATCTAATGTTGTTTTATTAGTATCATGGTTTTAGATGTTTGTTTGTGTCCTAATGAGGGAGAGTTGTGGTGGGGGCATTTGGATGAGTGAGGAGGATGTGGGAGGAATTGAAGGAGGGAAAACCATAATCAGAGCATATTGTACTCAAAATACATTTTCAGTAAAAAACAAAATACTGTTTTCAGCACCCACTCACAGAAAAAAAATTATTAGGTCTGAAGTAAGGCCTTAGAACCAACAATTTAAGTTTGTGGTTGGTCTGATCCTGAAGTAGTCCACAGCATGACACATAGAGTATTCACGGCATTCACTAACTTATGTCAATATCCAGCAGTTTGCAGACTCAACCTACAGCACAAAAGACTTCTGACAAGAGGATCTCTGCAACATTAGTTCCTGAAGGAGTATTTTCTTAGGAAAATCAAATGATTAGACGAGAGCTTTTTATGTAAGCAGTGAAGCTCCGAAGAANACATGGGAGGCAATGAGGTGCGGAGAAAAGAGTTTGTTTCCTTATGTAATAGCAGAGAGTAGAAAACTTGCTGTGGATGAATAGTTGAGGATGAGAGAGAGCAGAGACCACAACTCTACAACAATGCTGTGGTTAATTAGGATGCTCACTCAGACTGGACCACACATCATTTCCCTGGAATGATTCTACCCACCAACTAGTGAGTAGGAACTAAGTACTGCTATCAGCCTGCACTGTGTATATAGCTTTAACGATCGCTATACATAAATACAAAGGCGAAATGTAAACATATCTTATTTCAGTAAAGCCTAAATGTTCTCAAAGAATGCCTATCTGTTTCAAGTTTTAAAACCGCAAACAAAGGAGCTGGGGAGTGAGTTCATATGTAAACATGTAAAGATGGTGCTGTGGGGAGAGGACTTGCCAGACAAGCCTGAGGACCGGGGCTTGAACCCCTATCACGCATGCAAATGCTTCATGGGTGTCAAAATCTCAACAATGAAGAGGTAGAGATGAGATCCTCGGAGCAAGAGTCCTAGCTAGACTCACTGAATCAATGGGCTCTGTATTGAAGTGAAAGAATCTGCCTCAATTTGTAAAGTAGAGAGTGATGGAAGATATCCCGTGTCAACCCCTGGCTGTTACATGCATGTACGCGCACGCACACACACACACACACACACATACACACACACATGAATGTCCACCTACATGTGAACATTCATATACATATGCAAGCACCCCATAAAAATACAAAACAAAAACTAAAAATGTGAGTAAACAAATCAATACATCTATGTGTTGGTGTCCTGGGATTGCTGTGACAAAGAACTCTCAGGCTGTGTTCTTTAAACAACAGAAATCAATGTCACAATTCTGGAGTCTACAAGTCTGAAATCAGTGCGCCAGCAGGTTCTTCGTGGGGAAAGTTCTGTTTTAGCTTCTTGCCTCTGAGCTGGGCATCTTCCTGGTCATCTGCACACTGAGTCCTTTCTGAGCCATCTATGTCCTAATCTCCTCTCCTCACACAGTCAAAGTTTTATTAGACAAAGGTGCATCTGGTGACCACATTTTGACTTCATTACTTTTGGAACTATCTAGCTACAGCCTCTGATTGGCCACTGAAGGACATCCACATCTTGGGAGGGATCATTTCAACATATAAAACACTCTTATTATCCTTATAAATTCTTATACTTGTGTTTTGGGGTTGGGATTGAAGATCCCTAATAAATAGGTTTAGAATGGCGTATGTGTAAACATACATACATGTGCAAGTGCACACATACACATACACACACACACACATGCACACTGCTTTGTGAGAAAGCATTTTGGGTGTGGAGGAGTGATGAAGGTGATGGAAATGACCTGGTGAGCAACATAAAGGATGTAGATACCTTGTCCTTGTCCTCAAGGGTCTTACACTCATTTTCTATACAAGAAACAGGCAGGTGAGGTAAGATGAGGTCTGCTAGCTAAACTCTATTTAGTTTGGAGTGTGTCAGGAGTTCCACAGGCAAGATGCCCAAGCAAGGGTGCAATTGTTCCTTCTCTGTTCCCACTAACCTGGTGTTCTTCCAGAAAAACTCAGAACAAAGCAAATAGGAGACAAGTAGCCAATGAAATAAAGCTAGGAGAGAGTGTTTGGATGCTGTTATTTTGTTTATAATCTTGAGTAATAGAAGCTAAGCGGTCAATCAACAACTTTTTACACAACTCTCACTGAGGCTTCGTTGTTGTTGGTACTCTGTCTCTTACTTTTTCTCTTCTAAACACAGCCACGTTTCTATACATCACTATTTCTCTTAAATATCTGTTAGGATAAGATGGGGCATAGATACAATAAAGTTCCTGGAAGGGATCATTTTGCTTTATTTTGTTGGCCACAAGGAAACACGTTGGTAAATTAAGTCAGCCATACCCACTCCAACAAAGCCACATCTCATAATAGTGCCACTCCCTATGAGATTATGGGGGCCAATTACATTCAGACTACTACAGCATATAAAATAGAAAGTCAGACTTCAAATTTATTTCTTACAAACTATACACATGTAAACAAACATGCCATTTTGTTAAATCAGTAGGCACAGTTAAAAAACTGATAACAGAATCGGAAGTATATAACTTTATCTCTCCCCTTTAACTGAATTTTTTCTTTGTATGCCTAAAATTTAATGGTATTTTTGAAACAACATGCTATGAACTAGAGAACAGAGCTTCACTTGTAGCAGAGCCTTTTCATTAACCTACTTCTTTTTGTTGCTTCAAGTTAAAATAATTAATATAGAAATTTCCCAAAGTGATATAAAACACAGGGTTTTAAGGAAGATGGTTGCTGCGCATGGGGAAAAATCTGTGGCTTGCATATTTTTACTTGACTGAAAATTCACCATATGCTCTGACTTGAGTTTTCCCCTTTAGGGCAATGGCTGTGTAGCCAACTGCATCTGGCCTTAAATCTCTGCTTTGATAATGAGTTTAAAGAGGCCCTTTATCTTCCTTAGCCTGACTGTGTTCCATCTGTGAACCAGAGATGACACTCACTTAGTGGAACTTTTGGAGAAGAAACGAGATAGTATATGTATGATGATTAACAATCCTTGGCAACCTCACTGGGTTAGGAGTCACTAGGAGACACACTTCTGGATATGTCTTTGAGGACATTTTCAGAGAGGTTTAACCAAGGAAGGAAGACACACCTGAATTAGATGGCACTAATATAGGCCTGTGCCCCATGATCTAAATNAACAGGGAAAAGGAGAACACTGGTGCCCACCTGTCTTCTCCTCTCTGCTTCCTGGTCTGCTGAGATGTGGGGAGTCTCAGCTACATTCTCCCACACCATGAACTCGGTCATGCCTCTCCCTCCATGGGCCAAAATGAACCCTTTGTCACATAAGTTGCTTTAGGTCAGGTATTTGGTGACAGTATTTTACTTCTACCAAAACTTACTTTTCTAAATTATTTCAAATGTTAACTGAAATTAGAGCTGTAAGAACAACAGGGTATTAGACTCAGAAGAATGCACAAATCAGATTGGCCAACTTCTTACTCCAAGCAAGCACCCTTGACTTCATAGCCGTGGTTTAGACACAGTCAGGAAGTGATCTTCACCATCTGCCAGTGTTCCTGGTTCTGTGNTGAACTGCTTTAATTATGACCATATTTTCTGGGTCACTGTATGCATAAAATATTGACATCCTGCCTCAAAAGTAGTATTTGAAGACTTTAGCACATGGCTTGTAGGGCTTCCCACTCATGAGGACTACAGCTCATACAGCAAGGAAAAGAGCAACACCATAATATCTAAGTGAAATATTGTGTGCTCAGGAGTATATTTCTTAGAAAACAGATGGTTCTTTGTTGAGAATAAAATATGATTATGGTGTTTTCATGCAAGGAATCTTACACTGTTTAATAAGGCTAGCTGTAGCTATTTTAGAATACAGACCTTCACATTGATAGGAGAGTCAAATGTGCTAGCTTTGACTCCATGTAAAGATATACAGGGGGAACATATCTTCAGTGAATATCAATATGATGGTCTATATCTGTGTAACAGCACCATGTGCAGATCCGCATGAGCAGATCCAGGCTAGTTTCAGTTTGTACTATTTTGGATTCAGTGGGCAATAATGCCTCCACAAAAAAATTAGTATAGCTCATGATTTCTTTACCTATCCATATGGATTTTAGTGTTTATTTCACGTGTCTTGCTTTGACCACCATCATTGCATTGTAATTTCAATACTATGGGGCATTTGTTGTTGTTGTTTGCTTTATGTGAGACATCTGAGTAAAGAATGGCAAGCCTTCAAAGAGAAAGGACATGGAAACCAGGCAGATTAACAAAATTGGTGGAAGAAAGGGGAAGAACGGAGCTGTTTCCGAGCTAAAATCATCAGCTGCTCAGGCTCCAACTCCGTAGCCTCAGCCAGACTGGTTCACATAGAGACATTTGGAAACATCTAGAGATATTTTTAGTTGTCTCAACTCTACCCCACTGGTATCTACTGAGTAAGGACATAGATGTCAGTTTTAGCTCTCTATGACTAAAAACTCTACAATTTGAAGTTGAGGTCATGTATATGTCCCTTCATATGTTTTATCAGAAGATATCTCTATGAGTGGACCTCCATTGTAATAAAGTAATAGTTACATTTTATCAGCCTCATTTGTTCAGCGTTATACAGATGCTATAACATAAAATAGAGTTATTTCTGAATGTGATATGAAGTAAGATTTTCCAAATACACAACTTACTCTGAACAAATAGTGAAGTTAGAGTTGTTTTCCTTCCAACACAGGAGAAAAGGAAAGCGTGTGGCCACCAGATATGTAAATCCCTTAAGCTCATTCCCATTCATGGGCATTCCACACACTGTGATGGCCAAGAGGAGCATGGGAGAGGGGAGACGTCCACTCTATTTTCAGTAACTGAGTCTATGAAATGAACTGACAGTGGATTAATAAGGGCAAAGAAACAGAATTTATTACATGTGTGTGATATCACATGAAGAAAATAGTCCCCAGCCCAGGGCATCTGGAAATTCACTGTGATGACTGATTTTCATTGTCAACTAGATTTAGATTAGCCATGGACACACACTTTTTGGTGTGTCTGTGAGGGCATTTCCAGAGAGGTTTAACTGAAGAGAAAAGACCCACCTTGAGTACAGGTGGAGACATCCCAGGATCTGAGCTGCAGGGCTGATTAAAAGGTGAAAATGAGTGAGCAGTAACATTCATCTTTCTGATTCTAACTGTGGACACAATGTGACCAGCTCCCTCCAGGTCCTGCTACCNTCTATCCCAACCATGATGGGCTGGACCACCACACTGTAAGCCACTGCTTTTGTGAGGCACTCTGTTACATTAGTGAGAAAAGTTACTTAGTGCACTTCCTCCTCTCCATAAGGAAGAGGGGGAGTGAGTAGAAATACCCTAAGAGAGTATAAATGACTTGGGGAAAGGGACTAGGTCCTGGGAACCCTGACATCTGTCAGTCTGTGTGGGTGTGGTGTTGACCTCCATCTTCCTCTCTGTGATNNGAGTTAATTTTTCCTTGGCTGATTGGGTTTGCCGGGGAGGAGTTGTGACCCCTGAGTTCCATTAATAGAACCTGTAGCCAGAGGGGAGAAGGTGAGAAAAAGCATGTACTGCCCCCCTCAGAGCCTTCAGTTTGAAGTCCCAACATCACATTTTGGGTGGCATTTTATAACTCCATCCCAGAAAACCAAGCTCAAAGGAAAGCAGCCATCTTCCTTCATACTCTAGACTAGACTAGACAGGAGACTACATAATCCTCATCTATTTAGTCCTTTGTTAGTGCGAACCATAATTCCTAGGTGCCGTGCAATGAGTGCTTATTTTTCCTGGGTGGGCTGCCTGCAAGAGTAGGCTGGTTATGGTGAACAGCTGGGTGGCTGTGCTTTGAGCTGAAGATTTGCCTATGTTATCTATTCTGGGGCAGACAGGTATTAAGGGTGTCTTGGTCCATCACGACTGGGTTATTAATTAATAAAGGAAAGAAACTTATTTTGACCCACAATCTGGGGGCATGGAGCCAACAGGGACTTTGTGCCATTCCATACCATGGTGGAAAGTAAAGGGCAAGTGGGTTCATTTGAGGGGACGAAGAAGAGGGGAAAACTCAGTTTGTAACAACCAGCTCATGCACTAATTCCATGGGACCTTGCAGCCTCTCCTGGGCTCTAGCTCACATTTGTGGATATGGTACCAATTCCTTCTGTGGGCTGGAACACCTCTCAAAGTCCTTATCGCATCTCCATGCTGTTAGCTTGGGGACCACACTTCACTGCAAATTTAGGAGAGCACAGATCATAGTCCAGAGGGATGTACGCTTGGTTGTTTTTCACGGCTATGACTGAAGAACAAGAATGTAACCCAGCAAGGACATCTCAAGCTATGGCTGATGCCATCTCTGTGAACAGGCCATTGATTAAAACAAGTTTGAGCCGGGCGGTGGTGGCTCATGCCTTTAATCCCAGCACTAGGGAGGCAGAGGCAGGCAGATCTCTGTGAGTTCGAGGCCAGCCTGGGCTACCAAGTGAGTTCCAGGAAAGGCGCCGCCAAAGCTACACAGAGTAACCCTGTCTCGAAAAAAAAAAAGAAAAAAAAAAAAGTTTGAAGGGAAGGTCCAAAGTGACAGGCCTACCCTACAGCCCTACTACTGAGGTACAGAGGTAAATAATAACCCACCACACCAGACCAGATACAGCTGAGCATGTGTATTCTCAAAGAACCTAACTGTCTTTAACTGCAATGCATGGGTTTTAATGATACTAAAGAAAGGCTGGTCTTGATAATGTGTGCTGTGGCTGTATTCCCAGGTTCTGTTCTNTCTGTTTTCTCTTTGGTGTGAGAAACCAAGCAAAGCAGATTTTTCTGTAGTCTCCTCTCAGCCATTTGCTAAATGTAAATAACATTTTCAGGTGACCCACCATATTCTCTTCTATGAAACAAGGCACAAACTTGAATTAGCTGGGAAGTGCCCAGCAGGAGCAGAGGACTCTTCATTACATAACTATTAAGCCTTCATGGCTTCTCTGCAATTATTTTGCTGCTATTTACAACATTTGTAGAATGGAGGGAAAAATGTCAAATAAGCATTTGATATTTTTCCTCATCTCTCCCTCCAAGGGATATGGCTTTGTAATTTGTTTAGCATTTAGTCAATCCATTAACCTTTCACCCTGGACACAGAAAACGGGTTTGATGGTTTAATTTGGTTCCCTCAGGAGTCTATAACCACATCGTAAGCTACAGCATGTTGGACATTAATTAGAATGTATTTTCAGTCACATCCAGATTCAGGATAATGGAAGCAGAGAAAATATATACTAGGGAAAGCCAAAGAAACAAGCCTATCCGTGAACATGCTGATTTTGAAAGAGTCACATCGGTTTCTGTTGACAGGAATGGTATGTAATAGTGTCTTAGTTAGGGGTTCTATTGCTTCGACAAAACACCACCGTGACCAAAAGCAAGTTGTGGAGGAAAGGGTTTATTTGGCTTACACTTCAGCATTGCTGTTCATCACTGAAGGACGTAAGGACAGGAACTCAAACAGGGCAGGATCTTGGAGGCAGAAGCTGATACAGAGGCCAGGGAGGGGTGCTGCTTACTGGCTTGCTTTCCATGCCTTGCTCAGCCCACCTTCTTACAGAACCCAGGACCAGCAGCCCAGGGATGGCACCACCCACGATGGGCTGGATTCTCCCCCATTGATCACTAATTGAGAAAATGCCTTACAGCTGGATCTCATGGATGCATTTCCTCAACTGAGGCTCCTTCCTCTCCGATGACTCTAGCTTATGTCAAATTGACACACAAAACTAGCCAGGACAATTAGCATTGGAGCACCAACAGTAAATAACATTCTGTTTTATAGTTAAGATTTATTTTATTAGTTCTTAAAATTACATGGATAGGNATGTTCATGTGAATGTGGGTGCTGTGGAGGCCAGATGCGTGTGTCAGATGCCCTGGAGCTGGAGCTAACAGGTGTTTGTGAGCTTTCCAGTATGGGTGCTGGGAATTGAACTCGGGTCCTCTGCAAGAGTAGTGCATACTCTTAACCACGCAGCCACTGATCCAGCCCTGTTCTAATTTGCTTTCTATTGCTTCCGTGAAACCCTGACCAAAGCAGTTCATTTTATCTCATAATCTTGATCATAGTCAGTTTCTGACCCCCCTTACTGGCTTCTTACATAATCCAGGACCATCTGTCCAGGGGTGGCTGCACCCACAGTGGGTTGGATCCTTCCATAAAAATCATTAATCAAGAAAATGCCCCGCAGACTTGTCTACAAGCCAAGCGTATAGAGGCATTTTCTCAGCTGAGGGGCCTCCTTCTCACGTGACCTAGCTTGTGTCAAGTTGACACAGAAATCAAATCAGCACAAACCCCAAGTTAATCTAAATTAAAAAAAAAAAATCACTTGAAATAAGCCCGTCTTTCCTGTGTGTGATTGCCACTGATGTCCGGCACTCAGTTTCTCCAGGCGCTGTGATGTTTGGGGCTTGGAATTTAGAGGACTGTTTCAGGAGCTGGGAACTAATTATCTGAGTCTTGCATGCAAAGGCAGCTTTTGCTTTTCTGTTGCCCCTTGCACCTCCAGAGCCGGGTCTGAAAAGCAGGGAATACATTAGTAATCTCCCGCAGTTAAGGTGAGGGAACGGAAGCTCGGCTCAGGAGAGAGCTACCTGCGCCCAGAGGCTATCTGCCAGCTGCAGCCCCATCTCTGCATTTCTCACCACACAAGAGGCNCGGGGCTAGGGATAGTTCCACTCTAGAGTGTGACTCAATCTACCTTACCCAGGCTCCTGTCACTGGAGGTGACACTTGATAACTCCAGTCTCTTTGGACACAGGGTGTGCCCTTACTTAGCTGATTTTAAGAATTATCTTGTAGTCAGGCTAGTTTCCTTCACCTTTCTTGCATTTGATCAAAGATTTGTCTTTAGGCCAATTTCCAGGGTTATTGCAATGCCTGAGGACTTCATGAGTCTGGATGAACAGAATCTAGAAGTTGAGAGAAAATGTGTGTGTGTGAATCTTGATCATTTCCTCAGTTATTTTATGGGAGCAATATTTTATTAGAAGGCAGGTGTCTCTGATTAAGTTCAGTTTTGTTCTTCTGTGAAATGGAAGTGGAGAGGAACCAATAGAGAGTAGGACAGGTAGGCGTGGTGGTTTGAATATGAGTGGCCCCCAAAGGCTCACATATTTGAATGCTTAGTCATGGGGGAGTGGCAATACTTGAGAAGGATTGAGAGGTGTGACCTTGTTGAAGGAAGTGTGTCACTGGATGTGGGCTTCCAGGTTTCAACAGCCCAGGCCAGGTGCAGAACTGCTCTTCCTGCTGCTTGTGGATCCGGATGTAGAACTCTCACCTGCCTCTCCAGCACCATGTCTGCCAGCACTCCACCAAGCTCCCTGCCATGATGATAATGGACTGAACCTCTGAAACTGTAAGCATCACCTCAATTCAATATTTTCCTTTATAAGAGTTACCATGGTCATGGTGTCTCTTCACAGCCATAGAACAGTGATTAAGACAGGAAGTCTCAAATTTTGTTTCTATATTTTTTGAAAACTGAACGGAAGAACCTCTGAGGTATGTATTTAAAGAAAGTTCCCTTTACCTGGCACAATTCTCTCTCTCTCTCTCTCTCTCTCTCTCTCTCTCTCTTTCCCTCCCTCCTTCTCCATGCCTCTCAGATTAGGAGGTGGGTAGTGTACATGGAAAAGAGGACGGAGAGCAATGGAAGTATTGAATGTGGATGAGGAACAATGCCTTTAAGAGAGGACAAAAGAATTATATGCAGTGGGAAGCAGAACACTGCTAATGTCAAAGAGAGAGAACAAGGGAACGCTTGCATGAAACTGCAACACCCAGTAGTTAAAATTATTAGAATATTCTTCAAGAAAAAAATATCCACTTTTGAAATTGTTTTCAAATGTGTTATTCATGCTAAGCAAGAAAATGGGAATCTTGCCTAGGAAAGCATTTTTAAGTCTCCTACTTTAAACATTTGGAAACTGAGGCACAGACAACTTAAGTGATTTAAGATCCATTGTTTACAGAGCAGGTATGTGAATAAATAGCTTCTAATTTTATGCTCCAGCCTGAAAAGGGCCATTCAAAGCCATCTACAGACAATCTCAGGCCCTGTGTATATTTTATTTTAAAAAGCAAAAGGGACTTTAAGATTGTGATAAGGTTAAAGCTGGTTCTGTGCTACCTAGCCATTGCAGCCCCCTGCTGGTGCCTAGTTAGCACTCTGACTATTGTGCCACTTTCCTCTGAGTGATCAAGAATGGGCTCTCCCTATTTCCTCTTCATGGTTCCCTAGGTAACCTCTCCCAGGAGTAATAGTGCAAACCTTGGCTTTCCTACTTTCAAGTTCAGTTGAGAATTAATAATGTCTAAGGCCTCGTCCAAGTCTGGAACTACTTTTCTTTAAAACGTATTGTGCAAATAAGGGTTTTTGGAATATTTATGTATGTACTTTCTTGGTTTCCAAGTGACAATAGACAGTTTCCCAGATTTGTCAAACCAACTGGCCTTCTATCAGATGGCATTACTTATTAGGGCCAAACTGTGTGGGTCACTTGCATTCTCTAGCCCTTTCCTCATTAAAAAAAAAAAAAAATACTGACGATGGCTTTCTTCAGCTGCTTGAAAATTATATCTCTGTGAACACATTACCGTAGTGGAGACTGTGTCTTTTACACAACGAATCAGGAAGCATCCAGGCTGCATTGACAGTGCTTGCCCAACACGGCTGCTCCCTTGCAACCTTTGTACAGACAGACAGTAAGAGCATTGTTCTACACATCAGAATCCATGCTTCAATAAAAGGAAGGCATAAATGTAGAATATTCAGAACATAAGCGAAGAGGTTTGAGGAAAAAACTCTCACATTTCTCTGCAAGTGTTGTTCCTCAGAACTATGTCTTTCCTGGCACTGAAACATCTTCATCTTCAAACCACAGGGAGACTGCCAACAATCCGCATTTGAGTCTAGTTCTGGGGGAAATTCAAAGAATTCTCTCATATGAGAAAGCTGTTTCTATAACTCATCAACATATGACTTCATAGTTATAATGTTCTCACTAACTTTCTCTGGGAAATTATAATTCTGAAGAGAAATAAGCAAAAGATTCTCTCTGTATAAAATCTGGGAGAGTACCACAGAAACTGTGTAGTCAATTAATTCTGAATTGTAGTTACAGGCAGGTTCCAAGTTCCTTGTGTTGTCTTCACTGTGTTTATGATCAATAGTTTAGAATGCATCCTCTTGTGAAGCCGTACAAATTGCAGAAGCCTTCGGAATGGGCAGAATGTCAATGCTGGCATGCTGGGGTTAATTATTCACTCTAAAGGGAGGGTGCCAGACAGCAAATCATCAACATGCTTCTTGCCACACCTGGGGTTTTCTCTGTGGGATTTCCATGCTAGTGTTGACAAAACTCAACTTTGGATAGACTTTAAGAATTGTTGGGACTATGGCCAAAGTGCTTATGTCTGAGTGGGACAGCCTCCATGCCCATTAACTACACTGTTCTGTTCCCCTGATACAAAGAAAACAAGTACTTCATGAGTTTCCCAAATCAGTGCTGATGGTGAAGGCTGTCAACCCAAAAGCCTCTAATTATTGCCATTCCTTGTAGTGCCCTAGACTCTTTCCTGAGAGAAAGCTTGGTCTCATACTAAGTTGAAAGCTACTGCCCAGTGATAGGTCACGTAGGTGTGGTAACATGCCGCCTGGTTAACGTTAAGATACAGGCTGCAGCTATGGTATAGGGTTTTACTTTCTGACCAGTCCTGTAAGCAATTGGAGCTAATGTAGTGCCCCACTTTCCAGCTGAGTGAACAGGCAGCCAAGAGTGCAGGAGTCCTGACCCCAGCTGGGTAACTGATTTGTCTTGGGACCAACACTTAGCAAGAGTTGCCTGTTTCCCTCTTGGGAATTATGTCTCGGTATTAACTCACTGTGGAGCTGACCTGTAAGANTGTGTAAGGAGTGATGACATTTAAGAAGGCCTGTCTTTAGGAAGGCAGATGTTTCGTGGTGGTCTCACATACCTCAGTGTTTGACAGTGGGTCTAAATACAATAAGCAGAGTGAAATATTACTTATAAAAAGGACATTATAGGAAAAGGCTATCACTGTTTAGCCTGTTAAGCCTTCTTTTGCTGTTATTATCTGTAACTGGTCAATTATTCTAATGTCAGCACAAAGCCTAACTGAGTTAAGGAGAGAATACAGGAAGATTTACATTGACAAGACGTCAGAAGAAGGGTGGCTGGGGCCCTGGAAATCCTGCATCAGGCCTCTGTTTAAATATAATAACCTGATCTAGTACAATCTTCTAACGGAATCTGTTGGATCCTCATAGACCTGTGGAGCAAAACCAGCAACTTTGGACCTACAAAATGTGAGTTTATTACCAACAGTTTGTTCTTTAGAAAGAAGAGAAATCTATGAAAGATTCTAGAGAACCAGTCACCAAGATCCGGGAATGGGTGCTTTCTGTTTGCCAGGTCTGAGTTGGGCTCTTTAGCTATCATCCCCTGTCATTGTGAGGACATGATAGGGGTTTAATATGGTGAGCAGAAGTGTTCTTAGAAAACTAAGATGTTGGGCTATCTCTCAGTGGATAGCCTTAGCATGCACAAGCCTCCAGTTCAATCTCCAGCATCAGAAAAGGTATATTAATTTCGGATATTAGTAGGTAATAAATAATCTAGCATCATGTTTCTAAGTATTTTCTGTTGTCTAGAAAAAAAACCCTTTACTTCCAATTATCTTTGTACCACATAATGATAGTCTCCAAAGTCCAGGGAAGTGGCTCTCTGTCCTGAGATAAACTCGCCAGCACAGAAAGTCTCATTCTATAGAGAACTTACTGGATATAGCAAAGGCTTTTGCCCTAAGAGAAATAAGTGTGGGCTGCAGGAGGGGTATTGGGTCTTTCCTTTGGGAAGGGTCTGGTGCTGATGGACCATTATCTGAGTCTACACCAGTTACTAGTGAAACTTATGTGACCTGAAATAGGGAAAGTGAACGGCTTTCCTGGATGACTGGGCAGCATGTCACTCTTCTGAAATATAAGGAGCAAAATACAGTCCATGCCCCTAGCTGGCTGGCATGTGCAGACATAGTCTTGATGTCCTTAGCATGAATAGCTGCTGATAAGGCTTTAGTGGGTACAGATGGGAAGGCCACTCGTTGCTCCCATTTCCTCCCTTAGGGGTAAGGCCAAGTGACAGTTGCATGTCAGTCCTTGTATCTTACTGAGCACAGCACCAATATTCCAGGCTCTTCCCTTTCCTTATTGCATTAAGTCTGCAAACTGGTGGATGTCTTTCAGTCAAACCCACACACAGTCTCTGATCCCCTAAACCCTCACAAGTGTACACTGGCTTCTTCACTATTGATCATCCATTTTCTTGGGAACAATTTATTATGAAATGCCTATTTTTCACCCAAGCAAGGAAAAAAAAAAGAGTGCCTAAGTACAAAATAAGCAACTCTGAAAGTAGAAGATGAATGACAGAAGATAAGAAGGAACTGGCTTAAAATCACAGAGAGTAACAGGGAGCAGAGGAGCAGAGCATGGGGGCGGGTAATATGTGCTGATAATAGAGCAAGTTTTTCTTAAGATTAATAATGAAGAAAACGTGGCTAATGCATCCTTTTCTCCCATCCTCTAGTCACCAGAGATTGAACCTAGAACCTCAGGCATGCTGGTCAAGCATTCTGCCTCCGAGCTGCCCCCAGCAAGGTTAATAAGCTCTTAAAAGATTTAAAGCAACTAATGGCACAACATGGAATTAGATTAAAAAATAACATGAAACCTATCGATTGTGATAATGGATGTAAAGAGTAAGTGATGCAATTAAAAGGAGTTTTCAGACGGAGTCCGGAGTTACAGGTGAAACTGGTGAGTGCATGGAAACCAAGCTACTCTAAGAATAAAGTGTGAGCTGAGGAAGATGGTGGCAGCTACTTATGAGCAGAGTCACTGGCACCCCTTCATCAGATACACAACATAATGCATTTAGTAATCCCAACAGATACCAAGTGCATACAGTGAATCAGTTACTCAGAGATNCTGAGGACACAGTGATGAACCGAACAGATGAGGCTGCTTAAAAAATTACAGTTCTATGAAAATTTCCAGAATGTATTTTGATCATATGTATCTCCATTTCCTTTCCCTACCAAATTCCAACTTCTTACTCTCCCCAACCAACTTCCTCAGATGAGCCTATTAAAGACAAAACCAGGCAAGGAGAGTAGGAGGGTGGAGCTGAAAGTAATTAAGGCACAATATTTATAAATTGCTTTCTCTTAAATATATGGTATTGAAATCACCAATAGAAACGCAGGAGGAAATGTGAAGATCGTTCTGCCTAATTGATTTTTATGTGTGTGGTGTATGGTATCTGTACTTTACAAAGAGAAAGGTGTTTTGCTGGGATTTGTGAGTATCCTGTAAAAGTCCCTTCCCTGCTAAGTCACACACACACACACACACACACACACACACACACACACACACACACACACAAAACTGTCATTAGTTTATATGCTGGTTGGACTTCCTCAGAATGTGGATTATTTCAGCTGACCAAAGGGAGAGAGAATGCAGAGTACTTAGGAAAAGGAAATAGTCTCCAAAGTCCTCGTGGAAACAAATAGTTACTTACTGCTATTCACAGTAGAGTGGTTGTGGTCCTCTACCCAGAATTCCATGGACCTCTATGCTTAAACCTCTGCTTCTTTTTATATTTTAGGAAAGGCAGTGGTTTGGGTAGGAGTTGAATGTGCCCCTCCCAGCTGGGTTCGTGTGCTGGAGTCCTGGCTCCCAGGGTGGTGGCGTTGAGGTGGTACAATCTGTAAGAGGCAAAGCCTTCTAGGCACAGTGGTTCATACCTGCCATCCCAGCATCCCAAAGACTGAGTCAGGAAGACAGTGAATATGAGGTCAGCCTAGGCTACACATGGAGATCCTGTCTTAAAAATCCCCACAAACAAACAATGTGAAACCTGGTGGAAAGTGGGTGCTTGCCTAATTTGGAAGGGATTAATGAAGTTCTTGTGGTATTCCAGCCATTTCCTTCAAGAACAAATTGTTATAAAAAGAACAAGCTGAATCTTGCTTCTGAATCTCTCATTTTCTAGCTCTCTCTGTGACCTCTCACACGCTAAAATACTAAGATACTGTGATATGATGAAGCCAGGAGCCAGTGTCATACTCTTGAACCTTTAGATTTTGAACAAACACATTTTTTTTTGTTCATTTTCCAGCCTCAAGTATTCGTTACAACAGAAAATGAACTGCATCTGAGGTCTTATTGCAGTGGTGATGGTATCATGTCATGTCTAGTGTNGGTGTGAGCTAGAGTGAAAACAGCATTCTCTATGTAGCCAGAAGTAGAAATTTACCTCATTCCTGGCAGTCTGGATCAGCTGCTCTGATTTCCCTTGGGGAAATATCTCTGTCTTGACTCCCATTCCTTATGAGGGCATAGAAGTTCTTGGGTATAGAAGTTTACCAAGAAAGTTCACCCTTGGAAGAATCCAGTGCCCACACATAACTGCATAAAGGGCAGCCTGTGCCTTACCATTGACTGTATGGTCTAATCCTTCCAGCTTTGAACATATGGTGTATTTTTGTTTGTAGTTCAAATAGAGAGATGGATGCATGTCCCTAAACAAGCTGGGGGTTGAGCCTCAGACGTGGTCTGCGACACACAATGGTCACTGGTCAACAGCAGCACACAATTCTGATGTCAGATGACTGGGTGTGGTGAGGAAACAGGCTGATGTGTACGTACCTTTCTTCAGTCTAGATTTTAACCTCACCCGTATAAACAGATGGCTTGATAGANAGCTGGGGACTGTGTCTTCATAATCCTGGTGGCTCCTCTAAATTATTGCAGGGAAATCTTCTTACAAGTAAAGTAATGGCTCCCGGGTTTATCTTCTCTGTGGAATTTACGCAATGCTCTTACATATTTGATGCCTGGTGATATGCAGCCACGTCTTACGGTCACACTTCATGTACCCTAAGCTTTATATTCTTCATAAATATTTTAATTCACATAAAGTAAATTTCAACGTTACATTTTCCTCCCAAGACCGGAAATATAGCCATTGTTAATCATTTCTGATTTTATTAGCATACTCTAAATATCATAAACAAAATTAAGAATATAAATCTTGGCTTAGGTTATTTTTAAAAATTAGTTTTTGAGAACCTTTCAAAATTTTCAGAAAATATTTGGAAAAATTGTTCATGTTATCTGAAAATTACATCTTCAGTTATGTATCTATAGTTACTTTATCCCTTTTACATATTTTTCATATCCTAACTGTCTAATTTATCATCTGTGGCTTGTCACAACTGATGTCAATTGGGCATTCATATGCATGTGTTTTCTCCCACAGACTCAACCACCACAGATCAAAAGTATAGTTAGACCTACAGTAGTCTCTGCATTGAACACAATGTAGTCTTTCATTTTTGCTATTATTTCTCAAACAATATATTATAGCAATGACCAACATAGCACTTATACTATATTTAAAATAATCTAGAAATGATTGAAAGTATACAAGAAGGCCAGTGAGACATGTCAGCAGTTAAAGGTGCTTGCTGCTGGACCTGAGTTTGATCCCCAGGACCCACATTGTGGAAGGAGAGAACCAATTCCTACAAGATGTCTGCTGACCTCCACATGTGTGGCATGACATTAGCACACACACACATACACACACACACACACATGCACGCATGCACGCGCACACACACATGCACGCACGCAAATATAATACAAAATTTAAAAAGAAGTATACAGGAGAATACGATCAGTTATATGCAAATACTATACTATTTTATAGAAGACTTAAGTGCCCCCAGATTTGAGTATCCACGAGCGTTGGAGGGATGCCAGCTAATTGCTGATAGTAAGCAATGGCTGTATTTCATGTCCCTCTTTTATTTACCAGCTAGAAATGCTTGCTTTGAGTCTGAAGCTAACTACCCCTTTAGGGAAGGAAACAGTCAGGAGAATTATACTAGGAGATATGTATACTTAATTAGGTCCATAAGTTTTGGGATCTCTCAGAAGGATTGAGTCTTAGTAGGGAACTTGCCCACTAATAGCATAACTCAGTGTGAAGTACTACAAATTTTGCAAGATCATCTTAAATTTATTCTCATTAGCAGGAAGATGAATAAGAAAACTGAATTTTAAAAATTTTTAATTTCCCCAAGGATTGTGGGTATTTTTGTTGTTGTTTGGTTGGGTGAGTATTTTTTTTAGAATCAACTATTGAAAGACACTTCAAACAACAGGTTCTGATGATCCAACCACCATTTCACACTTACAGATCCTCAAAAACTGAATGGCTTATCTCTCTCTGCTCCTTGCCTGTTATTTCCTTTTCAGAGGAAATATTTAGAGCTGATGCTGATACTGAAGTTACAAATCTTTTCTGAATTCCATTCTATATATATTTTAGCCAAGAACTATGCTGGAGTATTAGGATGGTTTAGGAGAATTATAATAAATGAGCCAAACCTATTCAATTCTTGGGTGTTAGCTTATGGGGAGCTAAATTTACTAATCCTGCAGACAGCCTCAGCACCCTGAACTCTGGTGAGCATTGAGCTATGGAACACTCACTGTCTGAAGGAGTGTATATTGACAATTGATTTATTTACTTATTTNACCAAAAGGATAATTTATTTTAGGAGCTTTCTTCTCATGTCTGCTACCTGAATATCATGACTTTTAAGCTGATTTTGTTTGCAGATGACAGCAATTCCTTTTTCCATTTCTCCAACTTTCCCCCAAATAAGGTCTTAGTGAGCGATGGTACCTTGGTGTCTCAACACACCCATGTCTGTCCCTTGTTTAAGTGACTCATCTTTTCTTAACAATATCCGTGGGGTACTTACCACGTGAACACTACTGTCCAAGGAATTGAAAGATAGTTTTGGCTTTAATATAAAGGTATTTTCCCATGAATTTTTTCCCTTAGGGAAGTTTGAAATTGACATGTACATTAAAAAACAAAACAAAATAAAAAACCCTATGTAAGCCGGGCGGTGGTGGCGCACGCCTTTAATCCCAGCACTTGGGAGGCAGAGGCAGGCCGATCTCGTGAGTTCAAGGCCAGCCTGGGCTACCAAGTGAGTTCCAGGAAAGACGCAAAGCTACACAGAGAAACCCTGTCTCGAAAAACCAAAAAAANCAAAAAAACAAAAAAAAACAACAACAACAACAAAAAAACCCTATATGTACACAAGCAAGACCAGAAAGGGCAAATGAAACCTTAGGAATCAGAAGATCATATGGGCAAATTGTTTGAAAAGATCAAGGACAGTTTCCTGGAAAACATCAAGGTCAAGCAGCAAGTGTCTATTGTACTAAAAGCAAACTATGCACTCATGTAAGGTAGACACATACACTAATCACTCACTGCAGTTGTTTTCAGTTTCTGCCCTTATGCTCTCCTCCTCATGACCAAGCAGACTGTTTAATCATGACTCTCTCACGATCAGTGTTAGGGAGTCTGCTCTATGAAGTGGCTCAGGCCCTGAGCAGCAGATTCTTGCTCTCTTTCAACAATGTTGATCATTTTCTCGCATAACCTTCCTGAATAGCATCCGCTCTCAATGTCCTTACCCCTCTGTCCTTCAACCTTGTTCCTCAACCTTGGTCAATTTTCACTTAAAACTTATTCAAATATCAATGTGCTCCAAGGTTCTGATTCTCCTAGTTACTCTCTCTGCTCCTCCCCAGGGGCTAATTTAATCTAAAGGCCTCAGCTAATGTCTTCATCTATCTTTCCTGTCTGTTCTGGCCCATTGGCTGTAGGACATGTCCATCTTAACCACACTAAAACTCACTATTACCTTGAGTTTCCTGAAAACACACAAATAACACGAAAGTCTGAGGAATTGCTCTAGGAAGCAACATCTGTGGAACAGGAAGGGAGGTAGCATTTGGGATGCAACAAGGAGCTGTAGTGTTCAGAAGGCCTCAAGTACCCTTTGAGGAGAGCTGAAGGATAATGGCTCCTCAGTATCATTCCTAGTTGGAGGGTGGAGGTCCAGCCTTTATATCCTTACACCGATCTGCAGTGGATACAGTTGCTGTTAGAAGGGGACTTGACTTGAGTAAGGGTGGCTGTAAGTACCTAACCTCACCATAACTCATCTATTAACTTTTCCAATATTACTTCTCTTGTATTCTTCCATTTGCTATCTTGCTCTCCTATTCATGCCAGACCCAAGAGACAGAGGATGTGGGGGTCTCTGGGTCTCATTCAGTGCTTACTAGCAACTAATTCAATGTCTAAGTCTCCCCTTCTATATTTTTCTCACTTTTTTCCCCTCCTCTTCTGACCTGCCATGGAGATCTCATGCAGATTCATTGGCTCCTATACCAATGTCCACAATAATCACTTGCCATCTCTTGCTATTATTACAATGATGACTTTGAGTGTGCATATGTATGGGGGTATGGTAAGATAGTGCGATACTTNTATATAGTGTGAACTGATCAGACAAGGATAATAAACATTTCCATCACGTTATCCTTCCTTTCTACTTGGACACTTAGAGCCCTTCCAGTTATTAATAAATATGTACTAGCTTGTTGTGAACTGAGCTGTAAAATTCTAGAACTTATTACTTGTTTCTGAGTTAGTGTCTCTATTCCTGCTCCTCTTAAGCCTTCTGGGTCTAGTAATCACTATGCATGACAAATCTCAGCTGTGGCAAAGAATTTCTCCAGTCTTGTATAAAGCCTACAACCTAACTGTCTTAGTTGGGGTTTCTGTTGTTGTGAAGAGACACCATGACCATGGCAACTCTTATAAAGGAAGCCATTTCATTGAGTTGGTGGTTTACAGTTCAGAGGTTCAGTCCATTATCATCATGGCAGGGAGCAGGCAGACATATTGCTGACTACGTCTTGGTCAGAAGGCAACAGAAAATGGTCTGTGACACTGGGTAGTATCTTGAGCATAGGAAACTTCAAAGCCCACCCCCACAATGACACACTTCCTCCAACAAAGCCATACCCACTCCAACAAAGCCACAGCTCCTACTAGCGTCACTCCCTATGGGGGCCATTTTCTTTCAAACCACCACACTAGCTATTTAGAAATGTTGATGTCCTTTTGCCCTTAAGACAATCTTGCCATGTATCTCATTGTGTTGTGCTGCCCGTCTGTGATGTTTTCTCATCTCATTCCCTTGCCACTTGAGACTGTCCATTTAGCTTTCAGGTCTTAGCTCAAGAGAGAATCTACTGTGAAATCTTTCTTGGCTTTTTTTTCCTTCTGGGGTGACCCCATCCTTTGGATTTATTTATGACTTTAGTGTGTCCCAACATACTATTAACTTTGTAACTGCAATCTTAATTGCATTTTGTACCCATGTCTATCTGCGCATTTGTATTCTCCCTGAAGGCAGACACAGTAGCTGATTTATTTCTGGACACCGTGGAAGAAAGCACATTAATTCATAGCGAGTGAAAAGCTTTGCTAACCAGGAGGATCCAGTTGCTAACAGCAGAGTAAATCCGGAAAAAGGAATTTTAAAAGGGTTTGTGTCCCTCTCCAGTATTGTCCAACAGCCACATCATGGGAAGGGGAGAAGTAACGTAAATACACCGGATGAAGATCTGGAAAGCTGGGTCCGTTAGAAGGAAAAGATACAGAGGAGGGAAAGGCTTATCAGAGGGCTTTCCAGAAACAGCTGCCCACAGGAAAGAGTCTGCCAGAGACCAGAGGCCTCTGCCTGCTGCATGAGCTGTGGGAGAGACACTGTCCAGGGCCTGAGGACACGGGAAGAGCCAGGAGGAGGGAGAAGATGGGGAGTCAAGGAGGAGGGGAGCATTCAGGAGCTTGGTGTTGTGAAAATCAAAGCACCTTTGACTGAAGATACAGCTCAAGCCACAATGGTAGATAGGCAGATTAGGTGGTACTTCGTTATTATTAGTATAGTATTATTAGTATAGTATTATTAGTATAGTATTAGAATAGTAATAATAATGAAGATAAAGGTTGTTTGTTCTTAGGGATCTGAAAGGAGGTTCAAGGTCCAGGGCTGGGTGGGTTGTCAGAGCAAAACCAGCCTGGTTCCTTTAGGTTTCTCCTGGGTGGATCTGCTTTTCTGTCATAATTAGTTAATAGTATCCCCCTGACTCTCCAGTCTCCTTGTTTATGTGATAAATTATAGCTAACTCTCTACCACAGAGTGAGAACAGGTTACTGTAGTGCAGGTATGAGAGACCTCTATTCCTGGACTTTTGTAGAAAGATGAGGTTCAAAATTCGAATTAAAATGTAGCAAATGATTTAAAGAGTAACTATTAAAATTTGTTTTGAGATGATAAAAATTAATGCATTTTAAGTTTACAACTCGGACCACAAATAGAAAACTTTACATTTCTAATTTATACCTAAAGCCTTGGGTTTTCTGTACTATGGACTCTGCCTTTTGTGTTGTTTATACTATAATAACTTTAAACAAATGAAGAAATCTTCATGTGGCTAAATGACTTATACTTAAATGAGAGTCTGTCTACTTTGAGATGCTCTGAAATGTGATTACTGCATCTCATGGTGGAAAGAGCAAAGGACAAACATTAGAGGGCCTGTTTCAGTTTTTTAGCATATGACATGAAAACAAGTCAATTAATTATCCTCTTGGACCCATTTCATCACTGGTGGAAAAAGATGCTAATGTATCTCTGACCTCTCATAGCATGTGGTAAGGAACAAATGGTATAATAAAAAATCCTTTTAAGAACTGTACAATTAAGCAAGACGTAGTGGTGCACACCTTTAATCCCAGCACACAAGAGGCAGAGGCAGGCAGATCTCTGTGAATTCAAGACCGGCCTGATCTACAAAGTAAGTTCCAGGACAGCCAGAGCTATATAGAGAAACTCTGCTTTGAAAAACAAAACAAACAAACAACCCCTCCCCCCAAAACAAAATAACAAAACAAAAAAACAAAACAACAACAACAACAAAAAGAACTGTACAAATTAAGTGTGCTAAATGTTCTTTCTAAAAAGAAAAAAAAAATCCAGGTAAAATTGTTAATTAACTCGATTATTTTTTATATAACTTATAAGTTTATTTCATAAAATCAAATGTATGAAGAAGAGTTGGAATGACTGATAATCATGATTTTATTGTTAGAAATTGTCTTGTTTTACATTAAAGCTAGGGTAACTAGTGAATCAAAGGCCTGATGAGAAAATGAAGTAATTCTGGAGACGAAGCTCTTTAGTTTATTATTTTATCTAATAAACCACCAACCTGGTCATCAGAAGGTCAACTGTTTTATAGATTAACTCGCCTGGCCCATGACAGAGGGCTGTCTCTGGTTAGAGAGAACAGATGTTCCTCATTTGTCTTTCCACATCAAAAGACCTGCGGGAACTCTTGAGTACATCAGACATGTGTTGAGGAGATTGAGTTAGTTCTTGACATAAAGAATATACATCTCACAGCACCAGTTTCCCTAAAATGAAAGGAGGAGGAAGCTTTAAAACTTACTGGGAAGAGGCAAGGCTCCTAGAAAACCTTTACTATTGGTGGAGCACACAGGACCCTTTGAGGTTTGACATTCTATTCAGGACACTTAATTCTAATTTTGAAAGGTTGCAAAAAATATTAAGAACACCACATACAGATTTATACTAGAATATGCTTTGCTTTTTGTACAAAATAGTGATTCTTCAAATAATAAACTCAACTTTGTTTAAAGAAAGGAGCAATTTAATTTTGCCCATAAATGGTAAAGTGAAGCTGAAAATATTAGAAAAACAACCTAGACTTTTGTGAAAATGAATATACTTTTGTAAGAAAAAGGCTATATTTTTAATTCACTGAAAAGTCTAGGGTCTAGGATATATGTTAGGAATGCTACAAAGATTGTGACAATTGAATATTTATAAGGTGGATACTTCACACTTCCACCTTTTCTTACAGGAAGATATTAGCCAGCTTCAGCTGGAAATGATGGTGGGCAGAAGTCTACAGATACCCACTGCCTTCCTCCATTCCAGTCTCCTGGTAGTTTAATCACTCATCTGTCTAGGTCATGCTGTGAAGGAGTCTTGCAGCTATAATTAAAAGTCCCAAATTGGTTAAACTTCAGACATGGCCATTAACCAAATAGGTCTGGTCCAGTCATACAGAGCCCTTTAAAGGATGAATGTGGAAATCAAGAGAGATAATGTAAGAGAAGAACTGGGCTTACTCATACTGCTTTGAAGATGTGGCGGTCATGAGTGTGACACCTGCAGGAGCAGCGGGTGAATCTCAGCTGATGGCAAGTAGGAAAGTGTTGATCTCAGCATTACAGCCATAATGAACTTTTGTTATTGTTGCTTCAGTTTTCTGAGGCAGAGTTTCACTATGTGGCTCAGGCTAGCCTAAACTTCCCGTATGTAGTCTAGGCTGGTCTCACAACGGTCTCACATTCACAGTGTTCCTGTCTCAGCCTCTTGATTTGAGAGTATAGGCATGCACCACCACACCTAGCTTATGAATTTCTCTCTCTAAATTCTTTACCTAAGAATTAAGCTTGGCTAATACCTGAATTTTGGACTTAGGAGGCCCTAAGCAGAGAATGAACTGGGCCACCCCAGACTTCTGAATTCTAGACTATGAAACAGTAAGTAGATGTTCTTCCCAGTTGCTAACTTGGTGGTTAACTTGTTACGGCAGCAATAGCAAACTAATGTAGAGGCTCAGGGTCCTGAAGCAAATGAGCCGTAAATCTAAGGTTGAATCCATCCAGCATAGCTGAGAGGAAAGCAGGGAAGCAGGACAGGCAGGGGCATCAGAAGATGCTCATTCCTGAATTCCATGGTCACCCATTCATCCGCCAAGGCAGAGTGCTTGACTTCCTTTCCTATGGCAACTCTATTGCTGAAAGGAACATGGAGATAACATTGGAGTTCCTTTCCCCAAAGTATCCACAACTGCAGAGTTTGGGCAGACAACCGAATGGATCAGTGCAGGTTAATATGTCTCTCAAGGACCATGAAAGGTGGGCCAGCGGTCAGGCTAGCTAGATAGGTGGGCTCTCTGTGAGAGCTTCTCCTGGTGCCTGTTGTAGCCAGTATAACAGTTTCTGAAGATGTCTCACCAGAACCCACGACCATATTGTGTGAGTGTTGAGGAGAAAGTAAGGTAGGAGTAGAATAAAGCCTGCNAACCGTCTGACTTTAAGATGGAGAGATAATTTTGTGCTGTCCATTGTTATCACAAGTTTCCCTTAAACTGAAAGAGAAAGTAGAAGTGCATTGGCTTTTCAAAGGCGGCTGTTGGAGGTGGGTGGGGAGTGATTGTCAAAGGGACTGAGGGGACTCGTTAGGTGCTAAAGTATGACCGAGTATTTGCGGTGGTTTCAAAACAAATCACTGAAGTGTGCTCAACAGAAAAATATAATCTTATGTAAGTTATACCATAGAAGGCTTGATTTAAACTCTTTCTCAAGAAAATAAGTAATTGTTCATGGTTTAAACAAAGGACTTACCAACTTCTCAAATGATTTCAAGAAAATGTGTCTTTTTAGGCTGGCTCTGCAGCTCAATAGAATGCTTGCCTAGCATGCACTGAGTCCCTTGGCTTGATCCCTAGGGTATACACACACACACACATACACACTCTCATATACACACACTCTTTCTCTCTTACACACACCTCACAATACTCTCTCACATATACACACTCTTCCTTACACACACACACCTCACACACACTTTCACACATACACTCCACACACATTTTCACACACATACCCTACATACTCTCTCACACACATACCACACACATACACACTCTTTCTCACACAAACACACCTCAAACACTCTCTCACACTCACACACATTCCTCACATACACATACCACACACATAGTCATTCTCACNCACACACATGCCACACTCTCACACTCATAATATTCCTCACACACACTCTTTCTCATACACACAGCACACACTCTTTCACACGCACACACACATATACCATACACACTCTTTTTCACCCACATACTTCACACACACCACACACACAGTTTCTCGCACACACACCACACACAAACTCTCTCTCTCACATACACACCACACAAGCACACTCTTCCACACACACATACCTCACACAAGCTTGTACACACACCACATCCCCTACTCTCTCACACACACAACACACACACTTTTACACACACACCACACACATTCTCTTTCTCTCACACCACACACACACACACACACAAAGACAGAGAGTACCTAACTTAAATGAGAAGTCTTGTGTGTGGGAAGCCATTCAATGGTTGTTCATTCACTAGAGTATGCATTTCCTTATCTGATTTATTAAAGCAATGTAAAACTTTAAAGAGAACATTTTACTTAAATCTAAGAACCAAGAGATGAATGAAAGTGGCTGGAAAAGGGGGAGGAAATGTTCTCCCATCATCTTCATGAAAAAAATGAACTCCTGTAAACAGCTGGCTGCACTGCGAATAGTTATGTTGAGAATTACACAAGGGTGTGCTGAGATGAGTGCAATTTATCTTGCTCAGTGTTCAAGAATGACTTTTAAAGGACTTTTTTACTAAAAAGAGAAACATTTTCATGCTTGCAAAGTGCTCTAAGTTCCTCAGAGAGAAATGCTAAGTACCGGAAGGCTGTTATTATTTCATGAGCTCGGGGTGTGCATTGACAGTCATTATACCCGTTCCATCTGTAACTACTGGGGCTGCCTGTGCAAACTGCATCCTTGGTGTGTGCATTTGGAACCCACTAAAAGCATGCACTCATTTTGGGGAATATCCTTTCAGAGATACGGATAACAAACTTGTGAAAAGGCAACTGTTTTGCCCAAATTACTTAATGCCAACCGAGGGCATCGAGGGAGTGAGTTCAGACAGGCGCTCTTGGCCCCATGGCTTCTGAATCAAAGTGCCTCCTCAGTGAGTCCCTATGAATTATTTACTTGTTGGAGATTTTCAAGATATTAGTTTGTGGACAGCTCTTTTGGGGAACAAATTTAGAAAGAAATTATTATTTTGCCTATTATTCTGCAAAGGGGTCTGGGGATTGGAATAGGGAATTTTTTTTTATTTTAGAAAACAGAGTTTATATTTTACTTACAAATTTTATATCTGTGCAGGGGGACAAAAGCCCAGCCCAATTATTTACTAATACCGTTCGATTGCACTATATCAAAGATGCAGCCTGCTTGTCGCTATTTTAATAAGCATGCTGCCTCTTCCTTTGGGGCTTGGGATCACAGTCAATAGCTATAAACTTGTAGAGATGTGACAGGATGTTCCATCTCATTAAGAGGCCCCTGCAACCCAGATTCCATCACCCTCCCCCTGTCATCTGATTTGCACTCCTCAAAGATGACCTTTCTGCCCTTCGTTGCTTTGCAAATACATTGCATGTCCCAAGGGCACGTGATGAAGCAGGCCACATGCTTCAAGTTGCATAGTGGAGCTTGCCTTTTGACATGCATTTCCTCAGTTCTCTGTGGGAAAATCCTCTTGTTCACAAGACATTCTTGGGTAAGTTCTTGGCACCACCCTCAAAAATAAAAAANCCCACAAAGTCCTTGGTATATTGTGGAGTACTTGAGGTCATCTGGAATTTCATCAGTCATGAGAATAATTAGACTCACACTTTATAAAGAGCAATGTCCACTCATGCTAATGATAGGATTGCCTTAGGCTCGTGTTTCTAGAGGTATAAAAGAGCTACCAAGGATAATAGCGTCATTGCACCCTTTGCCAATTAAAGTATAGTATCTGAGTAATCTTTATGTAATGTTCATTATAAAATACATTGAATGTATATTTTGATATTTCTTGACATTAAGGTGCCTTGCAGAAATGCATTTCTAGTAGTGAGTTTCTAGTAAATCCTTTCTGAAATGTTATGTGCTATTCACACTGTAAGGTTTTTCCAGTCCCATAAACCACACTATGCATGCTGTCACTAGTTATAGTTTTGCCTCCATGACTTCAGTAACTGCATATGAAAATTTAGCAACAAGATGCAATTTCATATTGCTGAGTATAACTATCAAATTGTAAAAGATTTAAAAATATTTAGCACACGTAATTTTTTTTATCTTTTACTTAAAGTGACAGAATTTTATGTATGTAGCATAAGTGGATTTTGAAGAGACTCAGGATAAGAAACTCTGCCATTCTATCCTATGATGGCAATCTTCGTCCTTCAGAAATCTAGTTGGATTCAGTGCTTAATCCAAGATGGAGCATGTGTGTCCTAATTAACAAACTCAATTAATTAAATTGGATTGTATGACATATATGCCTATAGTCAAATAAAATGACTTCCTGGCAGGGGGCATAAGACTGTCTCTTATACACATCTAGATGTGTATAAGAGACAGGTGTGTGCTCGTGCTCATGTCTGCATTTCCAATGTTACTGGGTGGTGCTGGACTCCAACAGGCCTCTTATTTTCCTGTTATTTAGAACATAGACTAAAGGCATTCATTTCCAATCTTATTGAATGCGAAGACTTCCTTTGTAATATAAAAAGAAATCAAAGAATTTTTTTTTTTTTTTTTTTTTGGTTTTTTGAGACAGGGTTTCTCTGTGTAGCTTTGCGCCTTTCCTGGAACTCACTTGGTAGCCCGGGCTGGCCTCGAACTCACAGAGATCCGCCTGCCTCTGCCTCCCGAGTGCTGGGATTAAAGGCATGTGCCACCATCGCCCGCCTGAAATCAAAGAATTTTATTAGCCAATTGAAAATTCATAATCGAAACATTTGTAAATAATTTGACTGTAACCTTCAGATTATCTACAAAGGCTAGGGACAAAAAGTGGCAGGAGAAGCACTGTATTCACTTGACTTTAGGCTGACAGTTCCTCTGCAGCTGTGGTTAGGATGAGCTTTGTGTGTCTATATGTATGTGTGTGTTCACACATGGGCAGGTGCACATTTGCGCTTATTTATGAGGAGGCCATTGGTCAACTACAGGTTTCCTCAGGTTCCTCAGGATGTATCCATCTTGTTTTTTGAGACAAAAATCTCTTACTTGATCTAGTATTTGCCAATTTTGCTAGCCTGGCTGGCCAGTGAGCCCTGGGGTTGTCTGTTTCTGCCCTCTCACCGTTTGGATTACAAGCATCCACTGTTTTACATAGGTTCTGAGGAACTCAGAACTTGAACTCAGGTCCTCATACTTGCATGCAAGCACTCTACTGACTAAACTGTCATCCTGGCCCCAGTTTAATATTTTGAATGCAGGAAATAAGGGGAAATGCTTTGCCTTAGCATAATAAATGANGAGGAACTGACAAAGAACTCAAAGATTCTTATGAATTCTTGGAGACATACTGTTTTTATTTGTTATCTTTGGCTAAGTGATATTTCCTTATAAATATTAAATCAACAAAGCCTGCTTATCACCAACATTTTGCCCCCACCAGAGAATATTTCCATGTTTCGCAATAAGTTAGCGCTCACTCTGCTGTGTATTGTCTACAACCCATTTCTTTTCCTCCCAGGCAGATGACTGGAATATGTTTCCGCCTTCCATCACTGCCAGCTGTGGCCACATGACTGAGCAGCGGCTAATTCAAAATGGAGTGAGATGGGTCCCTTCTCTAACACTGGATCCTACAGAATGCCCCAATTCCATGTACACTCTGCCTCCGCACCATGACTGAATGGAGAAGAAAAGAGGACCAAGAGAAGGGAGGAGCCACAGGAGGGGAGAATCCTGGGCCCAGGATGACCTGGATCCTCCCCTGAGATCACAGCCACTCCTTCCTCTGCCTCCCTCCCAGCTCTGTGTAATTCTGTCCAGGCTTCACATGGTCTCTTGGTCTCAGGAGACTGGAGTGTATAAAGTGTGGAAGGTTAACTGAACAGGGGACTCCATCTATTCAGCTATAAGGAAGTTGTCGTTCATGCTAGGTGAGTGAGTATTTTCAATGATGTAGCTGCTTTGGGATCACCCACTCTCCTGTATGGAACCCCTTACCCATGCTCTGTGGTTGAGTCTAATAAACTCATGGATGACTTGAGGGAACTTGTTACTTCGATCTGTCATTGGTGCCCTCTTTTGGAGAGGGAAGGTTAGGAGATGTTTGTTTACCTCTCCCTAGGAAGAGTCCACATAACACCCAGGCTAAGTAATCCAGGCTGAAATGGAACTCTCAGCCTTGTCTTGCTCTCCACCCTCGCTGCTGAGTAACGGGACCAACCGAGTTTTCTTTTTTGAATGCTTGATAGAGTGCCTTACTTCATTAGGTGCTCTGTAAACTTGCTTTGCAGAAAAGAGATGAGTTTACTGTTACTGTCTATATCTGCTTTTGTCCTGAGCCAGTGGCCCAGATGATAATAGTCTGAGTTCTATATCCCTCTCACACCTGTGTCTAGAAACATCTGGAGCTGTTCAATTATATTTTTAATTTATACAACTGCTTTGTCTATACTTACTTTTAAGGGATGATTTAAATTATGAGCAAATGAGTTTATCTGCCAATATTTTTGAATGACTATTACATTGCAATATGCAAAATATGTTTATTTAGCAGTAAGAAAGCAGCTAATGTCACTCTCTTAGTCTGTTTTGAACTGCTATACCAGCATACTGGAGGCTAGACCATTTTAGAAGAGAAAATTATTTCTTATAGTTTTGGAAGGACGCAAAGTTCAAAGTCAAGGTGCATGAGGATTTGGCTTCTGGTAAGGGCACTGTCTGGGCTTTCAAAATGGTGTCTTAAATGCTTTGTCCAGCAGGTGGCAGGGAAGAGCCCTATTCCTCAGGTGGCAGAAGAGTGGAGGAGAGGCAGCAAAAGGGATGAATTCTCCTTCTGTAATGGCATCAGTTCTACCCAGGAGGGTGGGGTCCTTATGGCTTAGCTCCTATTGTTACAATGACAAATAAATTTCAACATGAATTTAGAAGGTAAAAAATATTCCACCTAGAGCCATGAATTACTATGGGAACATGTCTATGTATTGGCCAACAAGGGGCAAAGGGGAATTCTTTATATTCTACACATATATTAGTCATTGGGGTTTGTTCACTTATTTTGGAGACAGGGTCCCACTCTGTAGCCCAGGCTACCTAAATCATATAGCAATCCTGGCTTAGCCTCCCATGTATTGGGAATACAGACATAAGTCCCTATGCCTGGCTGGGCTTCATTTTCATGTGCAAGGAGTTTGAATTTTCTAGGACCNGAGGGGCATTTTCTTCAATGTCCCCACTAGAGTCTTCTCNTCATGCTTAAGCTGTCATGGCAGCATGCTGAATCCTCCCACTTTTCTGAAGACCTCTCCTTGGGCTAGCTGGGCTCCCTCCTGAGGGTACCACATTGGAAGACAATTTGTTCCTGCACTAACACAGTGCTGTATTTAGCTATTAAAATGTGACCTGCAAGTGTGAGGCCTGAAATCTGGATGTTCAAACCCAGTAGTTGGACATGGTGGCCTACCAGTAGTTCCAACCTTGAGAGGCAGAAGCAGGGAATCCCCAGAGCAAGCTGACTAGTAAGACTAGTCGTATCTATGAGATCTGGGTTTTTTGTTGCAGACGTTGGTCTGCCTCAAAGAATAAGATGGAAGAACAATTAAGGATGATTAATGCATTACTAATCAATTGTTTTAATTATAAATGTACATAGATATTAAAATAGGAATGGTTCCTGCTTTTTGGAGGCCTGCTCATTAGAAACAGCAAAACCATAAATATGGACATAAAACCATGTGCAAACCAAGCTGTTGTTAAACAGTAGATGGCAAGACGGGCAGTAAGGGTGCCTCTGTGGAGAGGGATGGACTGATGTGCTGAGAGTGAGAAGAAGATATGCACTTCATTAAGTTCTCTTCAAGAATTCTGAAGCTCAAGTTTGGTTTGGCTCTGTGAAACCCATGTTGAGGCTGCAGTAAGGTGTCCATGGACTTGATGAGAGGGAAGAAATGGTTGATTAGGTTCCAAAGCCTGGAGTCATCCTGCTGTCCCCTCTCTCAGGCCCATATGCAGACTCTCATAAATCCTGGTGTCTTCACCATTACATCTCTCACCTGCCTTCGCTTCTCCTGTCTGGATCCAGCAAGCCTCTTCTGGGTTGCCATCAGCCTTTGACATCTGTGGTACCTTCTCTTTGTTCTCTTTGCTTCAAGATAACTTGCTGTTCTGCATTCTGTTTTCCTTAGAGAAGCCAGAGGGGTCCTCTCAGATTACGTCATTTCTCAGTAAAATCCGGCCATGGCTTCCCATGCTGCAGTAGTCTTGAGTTCTCTGTTACAGTACGCTATAGGTTCTCCCCGGTGGAGCCCTCCGACTTGATCCTCTCGGCTTTTCCTCACTTCTCATTCTGTTCTAGCCACACTGGCTGCCATTTCTGCTGCCTTTCACACACACCAAGAATGCTTTTCTGTCAGGGGCTGGGTACTGTGGCTTTCATGTCCCCATCCTGTGTGTTCCTGTTGAAATGGGCAGACCCCAAATTCTGTGATGTTTCCAAGGCAGGGAATATTTCTTCCTCACAGAGAGTGTTGGGCAGTAACCAGCTCCGTGAGGAGTCCGTCTTCCATGCTGTCACCCTGGACCCTAGGCTAAAGGAAGTGCTGCCACTTTTAGCATGAGCTACCAAGGTTGCTTGAGGGGCACCCCCACACTGAGCTAGAGGTATGAAAGGGCATGGGGGAAGAACATGGTAGCTGTAAGCTTTACTCATGTCCACCAACTTGAGCTCAGTCACCAGACCGAATCTAGTGGTAAGACAGCTGGGACATGAAGTTTGGTGGGGGTCAGGGAATAGAGAGAATCTGGTAAGCATCCATCTGTCCCGTCACACTCTGGTAGATGTGCATTTGTCTGTCACTTTCTTTAGGTCTACCCTTAGCAACAACCTTCTTAGAAATACCTTGCAGTTATTGTATAGCTACAATTCTCCAGGCCTGGGCTCACTTTTCTGTCTGTTTTATTTTTCCCTTTAATCATTATGTCCTTCTTCTTTACCTTTTTTTTTTCTGTTTGTTTGTTTTGTTTTGTTTCGTTTTGTTTTTCAAGACAAGGTTTCTCTGTGTAACAGCCCTGGCTGTCCTGGAACTGCTCTGTAGACCAGGCTGGCCTCAAACGCACAGAGATCCGCCTGCCTCTGGCTCCTGAGTGCTGGGATTAAAGGCGTGCACCACCACATCCAGCTTTTTTCCATTACTTTAAAACATTGTTTACCTCCTGTAGTGGTTTGACATGCAGCTCTCATAAGGTATGTCCAAGCGCTAATCCCAGCACCTGAGAACATGGTGTTATTAGGATCTTTGCACATGTGACTAAGGATTATGAAATGAGGTCATTTTTCTATGGCTGTACTGGGTCCTAAACCCAACAAGTATTCTGAGAAGAAAGCACAGGTTGCTGGGTGGGGATGGGGCGATGGTAAGCAAAACATGGAGTTACGTGGCCATAGCCAAGAATTCCTGGAGCCATCAGGAGCTGGAAGAGGAAAAGGAGGATTCCTCACTAGGGCCTGCAGGGATGTCGCCTTACTGACACTTTGATCTTGGAACTTCTGGTTCCAGAACTATGAGAAAGGGAGAGAGGAAGGGAAGTAGGAAAGGAAGGAAGGAAGGAAGGAAGGAAGGAAGGAAGGAAGGAAGGAAGGAAGGAAGGAAGGAAGCAAGGAAGGAAGGAAGGAAAGAAGGAAAGAAGGAAAGAAGGAAAGAAGGAAGAAAGGAAGGAGAGAAAGAGAGCAAGAGAGCAAGTGAGAGAGAGACAGACAGACAGAGAAACAGAGACAGAGAGACAGAGAGACAGAGACAGTGTCAGATCCTGTTGTATAGCCAAAGCTGGCTTCCCCATCTTCCTGTTAGTTTCTTTTATGCTGGAAATACAGGTATGTGTACCATGTCCACCTGCAACACTACACTTCTGTTCTGAGCCATTTGGTTTGTGACAATTTATTACATGAGCAAAAGGAGAAGGACACATCTTCCCCATTATCCTTATCTACTTCCCTATCTGTCCTTAGATAACCTTGCCTCCTACTATCTAAGCTCTGCAGGAGGAGGACAGTGAGGGTGGGGTGGGGCAGGGAGGGGGTGTAGAAGCTTTGTTCTGTTATTGTATTTGCAGTACAGGAACACTGCCTGGCCGATACTGGTTGAATGAATAAGGACAAATAGACAAACACACCTTTGGCTTCCTCAGAAGACATATTTGCCTTTGGGAATAGCTTTAATAGCCATTGTAAAATGATCTGTCCCAAAAGACAGTGTCTTCTGCTCTGTCCTCATTCTGAGACTCTGAACTCTGGGAGAAAACTTTCTCTGTGGAGTCATTGACAAGTGTGACATTAGATATATACCGCTTATGCCTCAGTTTCTATATTTGTAAAACAAACCATGTCTGTATAAGTTTGGGGAAGAATTGTGTGAGATAATGTATAGATATTGCCCTGTGGGAGGCCAGCTCCCACCTTTTGAAAGGTTCTTAGGAGAGAGGATAGTTAGATAGAAAGAGAGACTAGCTGATGAGAAGAAAGACAGAAACACAGGGTAGTTTCGGGAGGGCCTGGATCAATACCCAACAGCCTCTTCCATTTATTCAAAAGGGCTTTTTATAGCAATGCTAAGGGGCAGGGCAAAAGACCTCCCCCTTGCAAGATCAAAGCATACCCCACAGCCAAGTGTAGACCCTTCCAAACACCTGGTAACCACACCTGTGGTCAAATCATCCCCTTATGCAGCCCTGCTGGGTAAAGCAAGCTCAGACTCAGACCCTGAGTAATTTCTCACTAAATGGCCTCTTCGGGCCACCACACTGCCCATGGTGTGATGGAAGTATGTCCTGATAAACTCCTACACTCTAAGTACTGTATGTCAAAATTATTTTTATGTTCTTTCTCCTGCTGGATGTTCCTGCTTAGCAACACAATGCAGTGGGGCTCGGTGTGTGTGTGTGTGTGTGCGCACATGTATGTGGAGGCCAGAGGACAACCTCTGGAAGCCATCCACCTTTGTTTTCTGACAAGGGTCTCACTTGACTAGGGGATTGCTAATTCCACGAGGCTGGTGGACTAGCGAGCCTAGGGCTCTGGGATTACAAGCATGTGCCTCCACACTTGGCTTTTGAAAAAATGTTGGGGTTCTGGTTATCAAACTCAGATCATCACGCTTGTAAGGCAAGCACTTTACCAACTGAACCATGTCCCCCTGGGGGGTTCTTGTTCCCCTTTTGATCACGTGGCCAACAGGAACGGTGGTTCACTGTTCTGCCTGTCTTCATTAGAGTATCATCATGCATGTCATAAGCCCAGAAAAAAAAAGTCAGACTTCAAAAGTTGAAGTACTGTTTCTATACAATCATAATTCACACTCTTGTAAAGAAAAACAATTAAATCCACCCATTCTAAGGTGGAGATGATCTGGGTAAATATGCACCCATCATTAGTGCTTGGCCATATAAGCTGATGAGTTACTCAAATAAAAATGATAATCACTTAGGATTAATAGGAGACATCTTAAAGACGCAATTATCTTTCAATCTAAAATAGCATTCATCTATCATAACATTTCTTCACTGAGAATTTCAATCAAGCAAGCCTTTGCTAACCACAAAATACCTGACTGCACTGGTATATTTGCAGAAATACTTCTGTACGACATATGTAATGCAGAGTAATAGTTCATTGAATATGAGCAAATGGCTGGGAAAATAATGGGAGTTTACTCTGAGAAGCCCAGACATCACGCTCAAGGGTGAGGGTGGGCACCATTTCCTACTTCTGTGCCCTTAAGATTTTCTGTGCTCACCACTGTATGTCACGATTCCGCTTTTTCATGAAAATAAATGATCTCCCTGCTGTTTATGTTGTGATTTAGTGCTTAAATATCACATATTGATACTGCGTGCCACTCAAGGATGCAACATTTCAAAAACATAATTATTCATTTACATACATTAGCATAACATCAGAGTACAGACAAAAAGTCTCAAGCCTCTACATCCTCACTGCAGATAAATAAATAAACCTGAGAGAGGATCTCTGAGGATACCAGGAAGGGGTTGGATAGTAACGCTGTGCAGTGTTGGCCAAGGAGCGAGATACAAACTAAGATAAGATGGGTGTTCTTGGCCAGTTTTATCATTTTATTCTACAATAAAAATATTTCTCAGAATTTCAGAAATCCCTTCTTTAATGTTAATTTTCTTTTTAGCTCTCCCATTTGTCAATGGCAAATTAACGTAATCCCTGGGTTTGGAAAGAAAATAGATCGCACTGGGACTAAAATCTGAAGCCTTTGCTGTGGCTGAGGAAATTTTGATTTTAAGCTGCCCCAGGGTCTGTCCCAGCAGCTTGTGTCCTGTTCCTTAGGGTTACTTCAACCCAGAACCTTTTTAGCCTATTCCTAGGCCTGGCAAAGTATGTTCCCAGTTATGTGGTTGACTTCTTCAGAGAGGCCTCCTTAAATCCCTGCTCAGAACTAAATCTGGTTGGATTCACTGTCCAGTGTTAGTGTTGTGTAAGTGTCTGTCTTATTAAGTTTGTGTTGCTGTGACCTGACTAAAATCAACGTAGGAGGGAAAGGGTTTATTTGGCTTACACTTTCACATCACCGCCCATCATTGGAAGAAGTCAGGTCAGGAACCCAAGGCAGGAACCTGGAGGCAGCAACTGAAGCAGAAGCCCTGGAGGAACTCTGCTTTCTGGCTTGCTCAGTTTGCTTTCTTGTACACCCAGGACCACCTGCCCAGGGTTGGCACTGCCCCTAGTGGGTTGGGTCCTCCCACCTCAATCAATCAAGAAGATGCCCCCACAGACTTGCCTACATCTAATGGAGGCATTCTTCAGTTCCTCTTCCCTGGTAACTCTTAGCTTTTGTAAAGATAACAAAAGCTAAACAACACAATCTGTGTGTTTGTCCAATCAGTGATGACCCAGACATTTTCATAGCTAACTAAAAAATAAGTTCTTCAAAAATGACACCCAGCTGACATCTTAATACCCGGTAGATGTTCCATAAATATATGTTAAATATAGTTAAGGCAGATGCTCCCACACACTTACCTAATTGAAAAATTATCTTCTCAGTCCTATAGTCTAAATTCTCACTCCTGGAACCATAGGATGGCACACCAAGATTAGCATGTGAAGTGCACCTCTGGAATACTTCTACACACAGGTGCTGGCCTGCAAAGCTGCTGAGTGATGTGATTGTGCAGCCTGCGCCCCAGGGATTCAGGAATTCACACGCTGTCTTGCTCTTATACTCCTTCCACGTCTGTATTCCCAAGGGAGAAGCATGTGCAGAAGAGGGCTGACAGAGCAGCCCTAGGCCATCATTATTACCTGGAGGGATGACCCTTGGGTTCCCACGGAGTTGCTGCTGAGATGCACTGGAGCAAGAGGCTCCTGGCTGGGGACTGTGACACCAGGTGACAGATCCAATTCTTTCAGGCTCAGGTGTTTAGAGTCCTACTGCCCTTTGGCCAATAGTGTGAAACAAGTGCCAGTGAATGGCTGGGAAGTGGAGAGATGGGACCCTGGCCTCAGCTTCTCTGTGGGAGAAACCCTTTGATCTGTTGCTACCCCTAGCACGTGGATTTGGAGAGAAGCTTCAAGGAGTAGAAATGTTCCTATATGAACTGTAGGATAGAGTCCTAGAACAGGAAATGCACACGTGCTGATTAGCAGAACAAGGAATTTAATAGAGAAAACCAAAATTACAGGCTTTCACAAAGCCTTCTATCTGAATGCTTATTGCAGCTTTGATCACAATACCTAAAAACTGAAGACAAGAACACAGTATTAGTGAATGATGAATGAGTTGCAATGCTCAGCAATTAAAAACGCCAACATATAAAATATCATAGGTGATTTTCTAAGCATCACACTGAGCTTTTTTTTTAAGCTAAGCAAAAGGACTAGTATATGCTGTATGATTTCACTTCCATGACATTCTAGAAAATGGAGATGTATAGGGAGAGAAAGTGTAATATGTGTTGTCCTGGGAGGGATAGAAGGAGTAAGGAGATTGTTTGCATGAGGTACAGTGCAAGTTTGGGGGCCATGCAAAGTATCACAATTGTAAGGCAGTATTATGTAAGGTGGATATATGACAGTACACATTTGTCAACATGCATCAAAACGTCCCCTTGAAACTGGTGAAGCAGGGGCTGAGGAGACGGCTTAGTGGCTGAAATGTTTGTAGAGCAAGCATGGGAGCAGAGTTCAGATCTCCAGCACCCATGTTAAAGTCAGGAGGGTGCAGTAACCTGCCTGTAATCCCGGCAGTTGGGCAGCGGGGTCAAGGGTAAGGTGGCTAGTTAGACTAGGTGAATCTGTGCCCTGTAGGTGAGGGAGAGACATTGCGTAGTGAATAAAGTAGAGATGGAAAAAGACACCCGCAGCTGACCTCTGACCTCCACACACAGGTAGATATAAGTGTCCATGCATGTCTAGACACACCTGAGGACATGTATATTACAAACCCTGATGGAGTTTTTGTTTTGTTTGTTTGGAGACAGGGATTCTTTGTGTAGCACTGGCTGTCCTGGAACTCGCTCTGTAGCCCAAGCCTTGAACTCATAGACACCCACCTGCCTCTGCCTCCTGAGTGCTGGGATTGATTAAAGGTGTGCAGGATTTTATTTTCTATTAATAATGTCTCAGCAAGGCGGCCTGTTTATGTGTATCCGTATATATGTGTCTACAGATGTATAGCTACATTTTACTGAAGTTTAATTATTTAAGGATATTATTTCAGACCCATAAACACTGGAGTCTGAGGCAAGGATAGTAGCATTTCTTCCTCTTCAAGCATAATAAGGAGGATGAGAGTAGATTTTTCTGTCTGTTTAATAGACAGCCTATGGGCATGCACTAACAAAATGGTGACAATGGGTGACATGCTCTCCTTTTCATTCAACATGATTCTGAATGCTTCTTCTCATTTCACATTTTTTTTTGCAATTACAAATTCTTCTTTGTATTCATTGACAGCATATTTTCTGCTTGGGATTTTTGTTGTTATTGTTCTGCTTACCAGGGCTGGGGGGAGTGGCCTGGGGCAGGAGAGAGGGCACAGGGTGACGCTCTTTCTGAGGGACAGAAGTGCAGAGCCAAGAATTCGCATGGTTTGTGTGGGTATGTTGTGACCTGAACTTGTTGTGACTCAGCCTGATGCATGTTGAACATAGTCACTGTGTCCCTGTCATGAACTCCCCATTTTCACAAAGGCCGCACTGTGTGGTAATCTGGTTAGAGCCTAGGTCTTAGCCAAGGGTGCTAGGAGTAGCCCTGCAGACTTTCTGTGGCATTCATTTGAGTGGGCGTCTTAGGATTTCTATTGCTGGGATAAAACATTATGACCATAAATAAATTGGGAAGAAAAGGATTTATTTCATCATATAACTCTCAGTCACATTCCATTATTGAGGGAAGTCAGGGCAGGCACTTGGAGGCCAGAGCTGGTACACAGGGCATGGCCGAATGTTGCTGACTGGCTTGCTCAGCCTGCTTGCTCTCTTATAGCACTCAAGACAGGCAGCCCAGGGGTGGCAGTACCCAAAGTCAGCTGGACCCTCTCACATCAACCCTCAATCAAGAAAATGTACCACAGGCTTGCCCATAGGCCACTCTGGTGGGCTCAATCGAGGTTCCCTTTCCAAAAGGACATAGCTTATGTCAAGTTGATATGAAACCAGCTAGCAAGGTGGAAGATCATTCCAGTAGAGAAATTTTTGGAATTAGTGCTAAGAATAGATAAGCATCAGGTATTAGGGCAAAGTTTGGGGGTGGGTGGTTGTCTGACTCACCTGAGAAACTGTAATGCAGATGACAGAGAAAATCAGGCTCTTCACAGGGATGTTTCTTCCTGTAAAATATTGGTACCAATTTAACCTAACTTAAGTATAGTATTTGAAAACCCATATGATAAAGGGTGTGGTGGGGGCGGTGGTGCTAAGACAGACCTTATCTGAGGTAAGTTTCTCTCTCAGCCATGGTGGCTGTTTATTCTCTAAACAACATGGGCCATCCCGGATTTAGTGTAGCAGATGGAGGAGAGAGAGGTGTGGCCACTAGAGACCAGAGATATCTTTTGTTGACTAAGCTAGAATTACAACCATCTCTGTGACGGGAGAAATGAGGTCCTAATACACATCCCTTCAATTTTCTTTCGTGGATGATTATTTTGAATGTGTGTGTGACCCTTGACTTCAAAAGAATAAAAATATTTCTATTCAAAGTTTAATTACTTAAAGAAGGATATTAATCCAGACTCAATCTACTAAACTTGAAAGTGACAGCCATTTGTAGCCATTGCTAAGTTCCATGGCTTCGGCGATATGGCCACACCCAGGCAAAGCTTCCTCCAAACTGGGCTGGTTGTGCCATCTAGTGGCATGATCGGGAAACTACACTAGATGGCGTGCTCCCCAGCCTGCTCTGCCCAAGGGGTGAGAATTAATTCTACATTTAATGTCATGGAATTAGTTTCTGCTTTCACATCCCCTTGTTCCACCTACCACCTGTGTGACTTCAGAGAAATGATTGGATATTTCTTCATCTCAGCTAACTGACCTGTAGAATGGGGAGAAGAAGCTACGTCTATGGTCGTCACAAGGCTCCTGTGACAATACATAGAAAACACTTACTAGATTTCCTGACAGTGATGTATTTATATTTATAATTTTTATTCTCAATATGCAAGCCCAGAGCTTATAAAATAGGCTAAAGCATGAGAAATCAAGTTATGAAAAGCGTATTTCTGAATAAATTAAGTCTATAATATTGAAAGCTTGGCCGAAGATCAAGTCTATTTAGGCTCTCTCTGCACACTGCCAACCAATGCATTATCTCGATTACACTCGCCTCATTCCAAGCCTTTCCCCACCTCACAGAGAGTGCCTTCATCTCAGCAGACAGCTCAGTATGTGCATGTCAGTCCTTGTCTTCTTTCCATGGCTTCTCTCTCCCAGTTCAAGGACCTCACAGTCTTTACGCCCAACTTGGTGTCTGCTTCTCATACCCACTTCTCTGGTGCTGTCAAGCAGAGGTTAATCCTGCGTAGTCCTATACTCTGATATGTATGAGATAGAGCATTTGACACAAAGAGGCTGTAAGCAAGGATTGGGTGCGTTGGAGGCAGCCGCAGAACTCCAGTGTGAAGTGCCTGTCCTGAGACACTGAACGCCACCCTCGTGTGTTCTCTCCTCCACCGCCATGCCTGGCACAAAGACCTCACACAACGGATGCTCCATCAACGCTGAGAGGGAAAAATTGATTCTTGAGCCAGGGACTCATTGTGTAGTGCAACCTAGCCTTGAATTTGCAACCCTCCTCCCATAGGGCGTCATTTTAGGAAGGTTGCCTGGCTTCTCACACAGCACTGGACTAAATTGGCCTGGTGGATTGAATTGGCAGATTTGATCCATCAAAGTAACATTTTTTAAATAATAGTAATAGATTTCACTAAAAAAAAATCTAAAGATTACTAAAACATAAAGAAAAAGCCATGTTTTCCCTGCTCAAGTATTATTAACATATGACACATTTTTAATACTTTGCTGATATTGCATAGTTATAATAATTGTTCTCTGATACTTGTTGTTTGTTGTTTTGATGGTCAGGATTTCAGGTATTCCCTAACTGAGTTTTAGTCCTAGTCCTTCTAAATTTAAAGTATTGCTAAACTTTCCCCCATTGTACTAGAGCACATAAAGAGTGTGATTCTAAAGGCCCAGCATTTCACTGAGTGTGGGCACCATGACTGTTCCTCTGCTAAGCACATCTTTGGCCATGAATCTTTTCTTCCAGCTGGGAACATCTGATTTTGAAACTCAGAGTACAACCGCTCTGGCCTTTCTTACTAGAACGACACAGGAATGTTAAAATAAATGCCATCTGAAAGGTCACAAGAAAATGACTTTTTGACGTTCTGTAGCTCTAGGTGACCTTTTTGGATGTGGCCCAGAAGTTACTGTAGCTATGAAGAAAGGCCTGGAAGATGAGGCTGATGCCTGTGCAACCTGTTCTGTGCTCTGAATCAGATTTTGAATTTGTCTGTTTCCTCTGTCTTCCCTTGTGTGCACCTATGTATATGTCTGATTATTTCATTTTAAAATTGGGTACTCACATCCAATACATTTTATCTAACTTTCTATCTTTCTTCACAAGCAATAATTTCTATGGTCCATGGATTTATTCACTTACACATTAGTTTTTTTAATCTTACATATGTTGATGGTCATTTACTCTGAGAATAATGAAACACCTTTCTTTTCCCTTTTTGAGACAAGGTTCCACTCTGTAGCCTAGGCTGGCCTGGAACTCACAACAACCCGTCTACCTCAGCCTCTGAGTGCCAGGATTACAGATGTGTATCACAATTGACTATAGAACCCATTCTTAAAACGATTTTATAACTTAATGAGAACAGGATATGTGAACACCAACAATGCTATAGGAAACATTTTTTCTCAGATGTAAGATCTGCACTGTTCTGGGAAAAGAGAGAATTAATTCTGTAAGATAGCCAGGCAGGCTTCCCAGGAGGCTTATAATGGAATCTTAGCAGATGAACATCAGAAGATGGCCAGCACATCCACGATGTGAAGGGGTTCGGTGGGACATGGGGACATGAAAACCTCTGTGGCTAAGGAAGGTCCTTCATGAAAGGAAGGAGGAGAGAGAGAAAGAGGCTAGATTTTGAGGTCCCTAATAGTTTCATAAGCCCAGTTAAGACACATGTATTTTATATAGAAACCCATTAAGAGCTGTTTAGGGTATTTGATTTATCTTCTTCTTTACCTCCAAAAGAATGACACTGAGCCAATAGCATTCAGTAACTGAGACACATGAGCATCCAGACATGTTACTTGAGCATTTACCTAGGAAATTTCAACATCACAATGAGACAGTAGACTTGCTTCCTTACATAAAAAAGAGGAAAATGAGGCTTCCAATTTGGTAGCTTGTCCAAGGTCACACTGTTAGTCAGTCACCACACAGAAGGAATGTAATTAGGCAGCTGAGACAGTTGAGCTTACTTGTCAATTTTATGTGCTTTAGAGTTACCTAGGAGACACACATCCTGGATGTTTGTGAGTACATTTCCAGAGAGTTTTACCTGAGGAAAGAAGACTTGAATGTGGGCAGTGCCATCCCATAAGCTGGGGGTCTGGGCTGAGTAGAAAGGAAAAGGGAGAAAGCCAGCAGAACGTTGGTATTTCTTTCTCTAATTTCTGGGCTGCTGATATACAGGCAAGCAATTGCCACATAGTCCTGCCACTATGAGCCTGTCTGCTCCCATGTTTTCCTGCCACTTTGGACTGTGTCTCCTCAAACTGTGAGCTCAAATACGCTTCTCTCCTGTCTTAGGTTGCTTTCTATGGCTGTGTTAAAGAACCATGCCCAAAAGCAACTTGAACTGAAGCAGAGGCCTTGGAGGAACACTGTTTACTGACTTGCTCATGTCTTGCTCAGCCTGCTTTCTTGTACAACCCCAGGGCCACCCGCCCAGGGATGGCACCACTCATGGTGGCCTGGGCACTACTACATCAATCATTAATCAAGACAACACCCACAGACTTACCTATAGGCAAACTTTTCTAGATATTTTATCAATCAAGATGCCTCCTTCCCAGATATGTCTAGATTTGTGCCAAGTTGACAAAAAACTAAACAAAACAAAACAAAACAAAAAAACCAAACACACACATACACACACACATACAAACTCAACTAATCTTCCCTTTAGTTATTTCTTCTCAAATATTTGGACACAGCACTGAGAAAAGAGACCACAACAACATCACTGGCTGCTCAGCCCCTCAATCCAATTGCTCCTTTGGAGTGTATTTTAGAATGATTAGAATCAGGGCGATGGTTCACAGTAGAGCACATGGCACAAGTCCGAGAGCCAGCTTGAGAGGCTCATGCCCAAGACAGGAACTATCAGAGCTAGGAGGAGGGAACAGAAGGTGAGATAAGAAAAATATCAGCTCTAGTCACAGTGTGTTGACAGACAGAAAAAAAAAACACTGAAATTCTGAACAAAATGGATAAATTTCACTTAGTAGACTGATAATCTCCCCATTAGTGCAGCCTTCCTATTAAGGGCTATCTGCCATAATGTTCCACAGGGAAGTTTCCGGTCTCTGCTTGATCCTGGGTAATGACATTCTTTCTTAAAATTTGGCTTTTGGCAGCAAGATTTTCTTTAATGTGAAGAGTTTGTTGCTGGTGCATATGTCCAGCCAGAACCCAACATGTTGCCGTGTTCTGGGAAGCAGAAAGACTAAACACTTCCTCATGAAATCCTTTGAATCAGGAGAAGTCAGTAAGGTCAGAACGAAGTGATTATAACCCTGACAAGACACATGGAGTGTTTTGAGAAACAAAGAGGAACTTTCTGGGAGTCCTAAAGTAGGACGGAGGGCTTTTCACAGCATGTGAGCGAAGGAGAGAGATACCAGTGGAAGTCTGTGTTCCATCTGGACAGGAAGGGCTCAGATGAGAGAGATGGCTGCTGGCCACCAATGAGGCGTGGCCACAGGGCATCTGCTTCCAGGAGGAAGTGTCCGTGTGAGCGCATCATTGAGGACTTCACGGCCACAGAGCAGGCAAGCATGCCTCGGGCTGACAAGCCACAAGGAGCTTGAAAGGTAACTCTTCAAGATTACGAAGCTCATTTATTTACTTAGAAATTTAAGTTTTGCTGAAAATGCTGGGATATAATAGCTCCTGCTTGGAAATCCCAATGTGTGCTAGACAGGCAAGAAGAAGGCAACTAGTCCGAGATCAACCTGGGCTAATAATACAGCAAGGACCAGGGTAGCCAGGGTGACACAGAGAGACCCTGTCTCAAAAATGAATTCTACTAGGCCCTTCTAGAACCTCACATCTTAAATATCAGCACAGCCTTGACGGTGAGTGCTTGCCTGCAGCAGATAGTCAGAAAACACTGGATGAAGAATGACTAGCTTGTCTGGCTTTGCATGTTTGATAAAGAGGAGGCAGACTTATAGGCAAGCTTGCACCCATCAGGGAGATATAGAAATGGCTGTGTAAACTCTGGAGTCAGAAAAGGCTCCATGGGTATACATTGGAGGCATTGCCAGGCTTCTCTCTTTGGACCCCCGTTTCTTTATAAAGCAGAACACAGGCTGAGGAGGTGGCTCACTTGGTAACGTGCTTCCTGTGTGAGCAAGAGGGCCTGGGTTTCATGTCCCAGAACTTTCATAAAAAAGCCAGGCTTCACATTTGTGAACTTGGGGAGGTAGAGTCAGAGGAGTCCTTGGGGCTCCTTGACCAGTCATTCTAGTTGACTGGCAGGCCCCAGGCCAATAAGGGCCTTTGTCTCAAAAAATGAAGGTAGACACCTACCGATAAAAGACATGATGCACATCCACATACACATGTACTTACCTCCACATGTGTATACACACACATGCACAAATACAGACACACAGAGAGACACATAGAGACACACACACACAGACACACA
>LZPO01055487.1:25483-48398 GCA_001675575.1 Neotoma lepida | reverse complement strand
GATTAACGTCTGTCAAAGCTTTTGTTTCTGTCATGAATTTGTTCACATTGAAGTTAGTGTACTCAGAAGAAAAAGTAATAAAGTGATACATTAACAGCATAACAGAGACACTGGGGAGATGGCTCAGAGGGTAAAGGTACTTGCCGCCAAGTCTGATAACCTGAGTGTAATTCCCAGGAGCCATGAAAAGAAGGAGAGAAACAAACCCTCCAAGTTGTTTTTGACATCCCCTTTTATGACTTGTCATTTGTACAACTGCACACACAGACACATAAAAATAAACAAAGATAGCATAAATTTTTTTGAGATTATAATTACATCATTACCCTTTCCTTCTCCTCTTTGCACACCCTCTCATGTATTTCCTTTTGCCATCTATCAAATTCATGGCCTCTTTTCCTGGAATTGTTGTTTTTAAAAAGAATCATATGTTAGTAATTTTCAAAACTGGTAAGTTTAAAGGTTTAATAAGATTCAGAAATAGGAAAATTGTCCTGAGAAATTTTAATGTACAATTAATTGAAGCATAAGAAGAATGGGTGCAGATATTGTGGCCCAGGAAATATCTAGAAGTTATTTATTAAAATATTCCCCAATTTGCTAAGAATGTAATTATTAAATTCAGTAACATAGGAATGTTAATAAGCATAAGTCAATATTTAAATATAATGTGAGGGTGAGGATGTAGAAGGAATGATTTTTAGAAGCCAGGCGCCAGCCCTGAAGAAAGGGGAGTGGGAGAGATAGCCCACTATCAATCTGTCATTTGGTGATGTGGGCGAAGGAGAGATGCCTCCTCACCNAGCACCACCTTCTGCAGGCAGGAAAGCTGGTCCTGGAGTCATGAGAGTGGGTGAGCTGACCCTGCCCCTCACCAACTGCAGCACTTAGGAGAATGGGTCCTGTACTTTGCCCTGGCAACACATTAGAGCTGACCCTGGTGGCAGGTGCAGGTGAGCCAGCCCTGAGGGTTTGAGAGCAGGAAAGCAGATGCCCCCCTGTCTGCCATGTGGTGGTGTGGGTAAAGGAAAGATGCCCTCCTCCCTTGCCACCTGTGGCAGGTTGGAGAGCTGGCCCCAGGGTCAGGAGAGTAGGAGAGCTTTACCTACCCCTCACTGGCTGCAGCATACGGAAGAGTGGGCCCTGCATCTCGCCTGGGCAAAACAATAGAGCTGGCCTTGGTGGTGTGGGTGCAGGTGAACCTGGCCTCTAGTATGTGAGAGCAGAAAAACTGACCCAGATCCTTACTGTACTGAGGTTGGTATGCTAGCCAGAGAAGTGATGGAGAGCTCACTCTCATGATACTGATGAGAGAAAGCTGGCAGGTAGATGAACTCAGCTACCATTCAAACGCAGAACCGGGACTATGAGGAAGCCCACCCCAACATCTACCTCATCTATGAACTGCTGGAGCATGTGAAGGGGCCAGACTTGCAAATCCAAATTGCAGGATCTTCACGACATAAGGCAATAACAGGATATCCAAAAGTAGTCCCAGTGAGTGCCCAGTATTGAGGGTGTAGCAGAATCCAGAGGCACCAAACCAGACCAACGACTCATGGCAATACATGAAGTAAAGGGTATATTGTGTGACTCACTGTATCACACTACAGCTTTCACGTCAAGACTTTTGTTTTTCTTTTATGTAGGTTGTTTTTGTTTTGGTCTTTTATTTTTCTTTAAATTTCATTTTATTTTTGAGGGGAGGATACAAGGGGAGAAGGCAGATTGGAAGTGACTGGGAGATGAAGGGATTGGGATGCATTGTGTGAAATCCACAAATAATCAATGATAACCATAATAAAAATCAAGACCAATCACTAGCAAGCAACAACAAACATTGTGACAGCTAAAAATGTCAAATTTTCAGCTGACTAAACCACTGCGACCTAGAAGATAAAATAATAAAATCATCATAGTTCTGGGAAAAATCATTATCAACTTTAAAATACATATCTAGTTAAGACTTCAAATTGAAAACTTACCAGCAACAATAAATATATAAAATAAAGGATCTATTTTCAATGTTTTTATTATTGTTTTTATTTTGAGATTATTATTTAATCATAACATTTTGTCGATCCTTTTCCTCCCTCTACACCCTCCCATATACCCTTCCTCATTCTCCATCAAATTCATGGCCTGAGTTTTTTTTTACTAATTATTATTTCATACCCATGTGTGTATACATATATATTCCTAAATATAACCTGTTCAGTTCTTATAATGCTACTTGTATTATGTTATTAGGGCTGACCCCTTTGCACTGGACCACCCATTGGAGTGCTTTTCATGGAGGAAAACCACTTGTACTGTTCTCTTTCCCCAGTCCCCTAGAGTTTTGTGTGTACAGTTGATGCCCCTTGGGCTTTTTCCCACCCAGTTTGATGTGTTCATTGGTGTCATCCTTGTTCAGCTCACATTTGGGCACTCATATTGGTAAGACTTTACGGGTACAGCTTCAGACATTCCTAGNAGACACCATCTCAAAACAAACCCCTAATCTTCAAAAGTTTCCAAAATGTTATTATTATTTTTTAATATAAGCCTTTCTGAGATATATTTCCTAGTAGCAAGAATTATAGGGCTAAGGCAATGGCTTAGCAGCTAGGAGTACTTGATGCTCTTATTCGGGATATTATTTCCAGCACCTACACTATAGCTCAAAATCGCTTTTAACTCCAGATCCAAGGGATCTAATGGCTTCTTCTGGACTCTGTGGGCATCNGAATGCACGTGGTGTGTGTGTGTGTGCACGCACACACACACATACACACACACACAAATAAGTATGTACACATATACATTAAAAACTGAACAAAAACATATAGTCCTAGAATGCCTAAGATAAGTAATAGAGGACAATTTTAGAGCATATAAACAAGTAAATGTCTTGGTTAAAAGAGGTCTTTGTTTTTGCTGTTTTATAAAACAAAACTGGAGTCTATCAAGTAAAGTTTATTTTTATTAAGAAGTGGGGAGTTATGGTAAAGGTTTGTAATGTTATGAGAGGAAGACTGAGATGGGGAGAAAGAGTGAGAGAGAGCAAAAAAGAGACTGCTAAAATATTAAAAAATTAACAATTGTGTCTAATTGCTAAATGAAACAATCATATTTAATTTCTAGTTATATAACCTAGAAATGTCATTTACATTATGAAGAAAAAGCTAAAAGGTTGAATATGTTCAAAGTTTGATGAATTGAGCAACTCCAAAGAGTCATTGCTCATTTATTGCAAACAGTAACATAATTCCTAAATTAGTAGAGCAAAAATACTCAGTTGAAAGTAAAGAAATAGATCTATATAGCCCATTGCTCCTCATTGCTGGTGAGAGTGGAAACTTGTACAACCACTGTGGAAACCAAGATAGCTATTCCTCAGAAAGTTGGGAATAGATCTACCTCAAGTCCTAGCTATACCACTCTTGGGCTTATACCCAAAGGATGCTCCACCCTACCACAAGGACATTTGTGCAAATATGTTCATTGTGGCTTTATTCATAATAGCCCAGAAATGGAAACAACCATGATGTTTCTCAACTAAAGATTGGATAAAGAAAGTGTAGTGCATTTGCACAATGAAATATTACTCAGCTATTGAAAAATGACAGCATAAATTTGCAGGCAAATGGCAACTGGATAAAAATCATCCTGACTGAGGTAACCTGTACCCAGAAAGAAAAATATGGTATGTATTCACTTAGAAGTGGATATTAGCTGATAAGTAAATGATAGTCAAGCTACAATCCACAGACCCAGAGACGTTAGGTAAAGAGGAGGGATACAGGGAAGAAACATAGGTCCCTCTGATTATGGGAAATAGAATAAATTCTGTGGGCGGATTGGGGACTGGTGGGGAGGCGATGAAGNGAGAGAGTGTGGGGAAATACAGATGGAATGGGAGGGGAAATGGGGGGGAGTGTGGAAACCTAGCTCAGTGGAAACTTTCTGGAATCTATGAAGGTGACCTTAGTGAGGACTGCTAGTAAATGGAGGATACAGAGACTTAGTGAGGACTGCTATTAAATGGAGGATACAGAGTCTGAACTGGCCATCTTNTGTAGCCAGGCAAGGCTTCTGGTGGTAGGACTAGGATACATTTAGTTGTGTTGTTAGCCAAAGAGGTCCCATGGAGATCTTCAAACAAGCAAGGCTTATTCTAGGACAGAAGGTCACTCTCTGAAAACTGACAGTGGGGTCCCATGCCAAGGACAATATCCATACAGCCTATTGAATGTAGAGGGGTCTAGCTGGTCTGGGCTTGGTGCCTTCATCCCTACTTTCTAGTCTCCTTGGTATAGGAAGGTACTCTGTAAGATATGGAAGAGAAGCCTGGACACCAACCCAGCCACACAACCCTCTACCTGCAATCTGTCCTGCCTGCAAGATGTTCTGGGGAGATGGGGGCACAGAACTTGTGGGAGTAGCAAACCAATGTTTAATTTAACTTGAAATCTTGAGAGGGATTCAATGGTCTTTACTGCCTGGATGGCTAGGAACCAGAGACTGGATAGGCCAGAGTCCTAGGGTAGAACCAAACAAGACTCACAAAAAAAAAAAAAGGCAATGAAGTGATTCCTAATAATATTCTCATAGCTCAGTACCTTGTCCAGTCATAGTTGACATCAGAGAGGCTTCCTCCAGCAGCAGATGGGAGTGAGTGCAGAGACCCACAGCAGGTATTATGTAGAAAGAAAGTCTAATTTGGAGGTCTCTATCAGGTCCCTCCCCTTAGATATCAGGGAACCCTGTAGAAGAAAAGAAGGAAAGACTGTAGGAGTTAGAGAGGATGAGAGGACACCAGAAGAACATGGCCCACTGAATCAACTAAGCAGGGATCACATGGGCTCACAGAAACTGAAGCAGCAAGAATAAGGCCTTCCGGGGTCTTCACCAGGCCCTCTGCATGTATGTTATCGCTGTTAGCTCAGTGCTTTTATGGGATTCCTAACAGTGGGAGCAATTCTCTGACTCTTTTGCTTGCTCTTGAGACTCTTTCCCTCCTGTTGGATTGCTTATCCAGCCTTGATATATAGTACGCTTTCTCCTCAGACTTTCTTGAACTGCCTGCATGCAAACAATGACATGGAGATTTATTATTAATTATGAAAGCTTAGCCTTTAGCTTAGAATTTTTTCCCAACTAGCTCTTATATAACTCAAATTATCAGCTTCTATTAACCTACATTCTGCCATGGGGCTTTTACTTCTCCCCATTGTGTATGTCTAAACTAGCTCTGTGTTTCCCTGGTGTCTCCGACTCTCTTCCTCCCAGAATAGCTCTGTGTTTCCCTGGTGTCTCCGACTCTCTTCCTCCCAGAACCTCTCTCTCCCCAGAAGTCCTTCCTTTTGTCTCCTGCCTAGCTATTGGCCATTTAGCTCTTTATTAAACCAATCAAAAGGTGCCTTAGGTAGAGATACATCTTTACAGTGTCAATAAATATTCTGAAACATCAGTATGAGGGCTTTTGCTTTGTCTTATTGTATTTTGCTTAATCTTGTCTGGATATCTTCTCTTGGAAGCTTTCTCTTCATGAAGAGGAAACAGATGGAAAATGGATCTGGGGGAGAAGAGATAGGGGGAGCTAGGGAGATTGGAGGGACAGGAAACTGTGATTAAGATATATTGTATGAGAAAATCTATTTTCAGTAAATAAATAGTTAAAAAGCAAAGAAAGTAAAGAAATAAAAGGAAAGGAAAGAAAAGGTACCCAAGTTGACATATCATAGGAGCCTAGAAAACCTACAAACCCTCATGACAACCAGCTGTTTTAGGTTCTTCAATGAACTCACAGATAAGATATTTTTTCCAGACCCTGGAGATGTATTTAATGTTCTTCCCCAGCCCAGATCTTGCTGTTTTGAAATTGTTCCTAACATGTCATACAGCTAAGCTATTGGTTATTTAGAGTTCTTCTGGGCCTCTTTCTCTCAACAGTCTGCATTCATGTCTTCATAGATACTACAGCCAGTGTCACTATTATTTTCATTTATAATTAGAATTTTTAAACAAATGAAATATGCCAGACATGCACAAATCTTACAGGCACATCATGAATATTTTTCATTAAAGAACGTGGGTTGAGAGCTCTGATGACATTTATTTAGTTCATAAACCTATCACTCCAGTTTTCTCCTTTTAAAGAATAGGAAAAGGATTCTTGAAGACATTAAAACTCTTGTTCCTGATCACAGAGGGAGCAAGAATAAAAATTCAAATCCTGATTTTTTTTCTTTGTAGCAGAATAGCATAAAACCTGTGTTTTGCTATTCCTCCATGCTTCCCTTCTATTGATCAAACACTACACTAGAATCATTTTAGACATTATAGTATTCAGCAGATCTCAAATTGGAAGGAAAATGATTCATCTGATAAATAGAGGGAAAGGGGGCATTTAAGAACCAGATAAATGCCATATGAAAATACACAGCTATGGTAGGTANACACATTGTCCCAATAAAACACTAAAATAAAACATCAAAATGAATGTGTGGCTGAAAGGAAGGGAGAAATTGCAGGATATTTTTATGCTGAGCCAAAATGCCTATTGGATATATTCAGTAAGTGAGAAGCAAGGTCTAGTTTCTTTTTGAAATTATTTTCTTATCTTCCTAGTTGCAATAATGATAGGAAGAAAACTTGATAGTTTGGTGCTNAAATCTGAATCTAAGTAAAATTATATACTGATATGAATTCACACAGTACCATCAGCATTAGTGCATTTCCCAATAGAAAAATAAAAGATTATAAAATTTGACTTTCTTTCTTCTAGCAATACCTACTTGGGAATTTGGGAAAGTTGTTAGGTTTTAAAATTGAAATGATTTTTAACGATCTGTGTTTGCTTCAGGCACTTCCTCATTAGTAGAGTTCTTGACTTTGAACATACATGTCTTATTATTATGACCTATAACTCTTTATTTTGCAGTTACTTCTTATGTCACTGTAAATTAACAGAATGTTGGAGCCTGCGGCATGGGTTTGTACTCAGAAGAACAAATAGAGGACAATGAATGACTTCACTGAAACTTCTGTTATGTGACTATTCTGTTTTAAAACAAACTTGCCAAGAATAGCCCAATTCCTTTAATGTATTCATGTTTTATATGTCTCAAAAAGATGCTGAAATGTTTTTATTGTGGATATATTATTCTACCAAGCAATTTAAGACCATGAAATGAAGAGTAGTCTATGTTAATGAAGATAATAGCAGCTTCAATTCTTCAGACATTTACTCTGTTACAGGTATTTTGCCAGGGAATTCACTTATAAAATGTAGTTGAATGTTACAGTTAAATAGCTCTGTAGAGTAAAGAGGTATCTGGATGTGGTGCAGGAAAGGATGGAATGCTGGGGAAGATCAATATAAATAATAATTGGCTGGACCCAGAATTGAAGCTAGAGAAGATTAACTCCTAAATCTATGTTCTTGTCACAGTGCTTCTGTGAAAAAGAGGATGGATTACAAAACAGATGAGTCAGTTGAGAAAGAGTTGGACACTTCAAGAAATATGTCCAAAACAAGTCGAGTAAAAAGAGAGTTCTATTCTGAGAATCTGATGCAATGATGATTTCTCATAAGGCAGTGCACCTGAATGGGTGATGTGTTACAAAACATCAGGCTAAGTTGGAGGCAAAAGATTCATCATTTTTTGTACTTTATTCTGTCTAAATTTGTGTTTTCTTTATCATCAACTCAAGCAATATGATTATTACTATCTTGATGTAGCTTTTTTGGTGATCATTGTGCTTGTTCAGTGACCCTTTGGTGATTTATGATTTACAGTCTTTCATCATGTTTAAATAATTCAGTCATTATTTTTACATAACTTTTTCTTTCCCATTTATATAATTCTAGTTACATTAGTTCTTGGAGTTAACACATAATTTATATTTGCATTTTTGGTGTGTTCTCTTGTGTTTATATAATCTGGATTCCTGTCTAAAACTTACCATCATTTTATTCTTCTGTATCTAAACTGCTATTTTTNGTACCTAATTTAATTTTCCAGATGATGATTTGAAAGAGTAGAAGAAGATAATTTTAGTATCACATAATTTGGAGAAAGATACAGATATTACTAATTCCGAGTCTTAAAAATAGACTTAAAACACAAGAAAAGTAGACAACTATAATAAAAAAGTAACAAGCACAAAGATAGATAATTTTTATCAGTGCCATGATAACTTTTAGAGCTTCAAATTTGGTAAATTTGAAGTACGCATATTAATAAGCAGCTATATTTTAAAAGTCAGCATTTCTAAACTACAAAAACAGAAATAAAATAATGCCAATGCATCATGTAAATAATACTCCAAAGCTAACTGATACAACTTTATTTTACTAAATGAGAAAAAAACTGATTTGGAAAGAAGCTCACTTTATACAGATAAATGCTGCGACTCACTAAAATTATATAGAAAACCAAAACATATTTGTAAATAATAAAGTAGCAGCAATATTCAAAGCAACTTTAATAGAATTGTCCAGTAAGTTGGTAAGTTGTTCATAATCATTTTAGCTNTATTTTTTCACATATAATGGACTAAGATCTCAAATGTATCAGACTTATTTAATTAATACCATTTATGCTTTCAACCATACACACACACATATATGTAGAGCCTTCAGCCATGTTTGTGTGTGTGTGTGTGTGTGTGCATGTGTTTTGTGTGTGTGTGTGTGTGTGTGTGTGATATATAAATAGCACATGGGCATTCTGCTAAGTATACACAAACCATTTGCAAGTAAATAAAGCATAATCTCAGCCCAAGAAATACTCAAAATTTCTCCAATCACCTTTCCTACTTTTTCTTCCCTTCCCTGAGCAAGGCTTTTCACTGTAGTTGTCTCATCATTGCCGATATCAGAGATAAAAGATCTTAGCTGTATAGCATATGCGTAATTATAGCCCAACAGCATTAGAAAGTGATAGACAAATGAGAGACCCAAAACCTCTCACCCATTAAATTGACACACTCTCTCAGGGCATAGCCAATCCTTACCTCCCTGCAAACACAAGTTCAAACATACCTCAGTTTTCCCAGTAGTTCCTCAGGTTTATTTTCTTTTTAGTACTGTAGCTATTGCAATTGATGTTGACATTACTTCCTTTGATTCCCCGATCCATCAAGCATTTCTCATGAGATTGCTCACAGGTAAAAAGAAGCCTACAACCTGTATTGAATTAGACTCTGTAGCACTTCTGAGAAGTTTCTAGGTATATTCTACATATTTGGAACTTCTTCTAGTGTCTGTGTCATAAAGAGTCCAAAAATTATTAAATGCATATCATTTGGCACAGCCTTGAACCAAAGAATACATTTCATTAAATATAAGTAATATCTCAGTGCCTGAAGACTGGTCAAAAGACTTTGCATGTGAATTTACACTTAGCATGCAGTGTTCATAGCTAAGGTTATGGGTAATGCCTGCTTGATTTGACTATGATTACTTGTAATTTTGGTTCTATGTATGCTAGTATTGGGATGTAGAACCTTTAAGAAATGAGGCCTTATGGGCAATAATTAAAACATAGAGGATATTGTTCTTAAAATGTTGTCTTGTTTGGGTTTCTATTGCTGTGAAAAGACACCATGACCATGGCAAACCTTAGAAAGGGAAACATTAATTGGGACTGGCTTGCGGTTTAGAAGATTAGTCCATTATCATCAGGGCAGGAAACATGGTGGCATGCAGGCAGTCATGGTACTGGAGAGGACACTGAGCATTCTACATCCTGATACACAGGCAGCAGAAGGAGACCGTGTATCATACTGGGCATAGTTTGAGCAAAATGAGACCTCAAAGCCCATCCCCACAATGATGCACTTCCTCCAACAAGGCCATGCCTACTCCAGCAAGGCCACACCTTCTAATAGTGACACTTCCTATGGGCCAAGCATTCATACACATGAGTCTATGGGGCCATTCCTATTCAAACCACCACGGATGTATTAAGTAATTTTCAATGAATCAAATTTGTTCCCTGACACAGGTTGTGATGAAAGAGCAAAGCTAGCTTCTCCTTAGTTTCTCTAGCACTCTCTCTCTTTTTGTATTGATTGAGAATTTTATACATTCATATAATATGTATTGATCAATTCCACACCCCACTCTGTTGACACCAATTTATTTCATATTTCCATTACTACTATTCCTTCCCAATTTCAAATATTTTCTTCTATTTTGTTGTTGTTTAAATACATGAAATACTGTCATCATGGGCATGAGTATAGGGCTTTCTACTAGAGCATGGGTAGCCACTCAGGGGAAGCATCACTGAAACTGACTCTTTCTCTCTCTTAAGCAGCTATCAGTTTCCAATAGTTCCTCAGGTACAAATATGATTTCCTGATCTCATCAAAGCTTCATTCTGAAGTTTGACTGCCTTGATCTTGTGGAGCTCTTTAGCATGCTATAACAAACACTGAGAATTCATATGGGCAACTATCCTATTGTGTCCAGAAAATAAAAGTTTCATTGAGCCAGTTTCAAGAGCCTCTGGCCTTTACACTCTTTGTGCTCCTTATTCTCCTATGATCCCTGAGACTTTTGAGGAGTGGGTGTGATATAAATGTACTATTTGGGCCAAGAACTCCACAATTTCTTATTGTCTGCATGTTGACAAGTTCTGAATATCTGTCTTCATTTGCATCTACTGAAAAAAGAAGTTTCTCTGATGAGCAGTGAGAAATGCTTTTATCTATGCGTATAATGAAATCTTTAGAAGTTGATTTACTTATATTTTCATTTAGCAGAGTAATAGCAGTAGATCCCTCCCTAGGACCTGTGTCCTACCTGGCTGCACTTTCTGGGCCCCATTAGTTAACATTGGCAGGCATAAATTCTGGCTTGTGGATCAGGACTTAAATTCAATCAGAAAGCAGTTGTTACCCCCTTAACATTCATCCCACTATTGTACCAATGTGCATATCTTGCCAGGCTGTTCCTTATGTAACTCTCAGGGTTAACAAATGGGTAATACTGATGATGGTTTGATATTAGCACCTAGCATCATAAAAGCTACTCAGTAGGAACAATGCTATTATACTTTTGGGCATATGTCCAGAAGACTCTGTACCCTGCTGCAGAGATATGTGCTCATCCTTGTAGACTGCTGCTCTATTCACAATAGNCAGGAAATTAAAGCAACTTTTATGCCCATGAACTGATAAGAGAATAATGAAAATGAGGTATATTTATACAATGAACTATTATACAGCTATTAAGAAAAATAAAAAAATAGAGAAAAAATCATATAGAACTAGAAGTAATCCTAATCAGACCCAGAAAGATAAATGACCAGTGCCTTCTATCATATGTGGGTGCTAGTTGTGAATTGTTAGATACTGTGTTAAAATTTGAGTAACAATAGGCATTTGGAAACCAGCATGGGACCACTGGGGAGTATTAAATATATAGATGACAGAAGACAAGCAGTAAAAGGGAGAATGGAAAATATGGATCAAGGAATGTTAGTACTTATAAGGGAAGGAGGCCAGGATAGAGGGGGAAGCATATGGAGGGATAACTAACATGGAGGGCCTTTAAAAATGCAATATGGAACTGGGNGGTGGTGGCGCACGCCTTTAATCCCAGCACTTGGGAGGCAGAGGCAGGCGGATCTCTGTGAGTTCGAGGCCAGCCTGGGCTGCCAAGTGAGTTCCAGTAAAGGTGCAAATCTACACAGAGAAACCCTGTTTCGAAAAAAAAAAAATACAATATGGAAACCCTCTACTTTAGAATCTTTCCAAAATATATACCACTACATGTACAAATATGAAGAGTTTAAATTGAGTTACCCTGTAACAGGGGACAAAGCCTCTCCCAGATTTCGTAGACTACCAAATAGAAAGGTCAGTGACAGGATGGGCTTCCTCTTTTGGAGTTGTTGGTCTGGGAGTCCCATAGACCCCCCAAACATTCCAAACATTACAATCTATTACCTTTGTTCTTTATTACTCTCCAGAACTTTATGGGAAGACTCTACTGTTAAAGACAAAACACGATTGGATCAGAGAACATGAAGAAATCAAGCTGGCACTATTGCATTTTCCACATTTGACATGCTCTCTCACATACATTCCTAACGTGTTGTTTTTCCATGTAGTTTTCACAAGAACAAGCCAATTATAGTAGCACTATGTCCTTTAAACACAAAAANATCTGAAATCAATTACCCTCTTTTCTCTGCCAATTACCTAGCACTGGGTAGTTTATCATAGTAATGAAGAAAAGTCTCCCCTAACTGACATTGTAAGTCATATTTTACTTCAATTGATTAGTCTAAAGAAACAAAGGAGTGAAGATCCAAATGTGTGGCCTTTTGATTTTATGTGGTTGTACCTTGCTAAAGACCTCTTAATGTTCATAATATCATTATTATTCTGTCAAACAAGGGAAATTATTTCACTGTATTATTTCTCAGTCACAAAGAATTTCATTTATTAGNTACCTATGGCCATAAAAATCAAATCCAGAATACTATGTATAAATGGCTTTATTTTGTCACCTTTTAAAACACATGCAATCAAATAAGGAATCACCTTAAAAACCAAGGTCATCATCATAGCCCCACCAGTTTATCACAATGACAGGCTGTATTCAAACTGACAATTTTGTGAGAGTGACTGCTAAAGATACTTAAAACCAGGGAAGGAGTATCATCTGCTTATGGTTATGCTAAAGATAACAGATGGAGGGAGTTTGTCTTCATGAAGTAACATCAACAGATATGTGCCATTCTGTACGTTGTCACGCTGTAAAGTTCTGTCAGGACAGTTTACACCTCTGCTACAGATTCAAGGGTCAGAATTGCTCATGGTTACTAGACAAAACACACATTTCTGTGACAGGAAAATGGAATATCAGGAAAGATGGCTGGAAAAGAAAAGAGCATTCTTGTATTAGAAAGTCACTTTGGCCTCTGTTTGGAGGTTAGAGATGGGTGAGACAAGATCAACACGGGGATTTTAATTACATGACCTTTTATTTTGGAAAATCTGCACAGGCATCCTGTAAGAGCAAAAAATTACTGTGATACATTTATGATTATGTATTACATAGTATTTAGATTCCTCTATGATTTGCTAAATAAATAATAAACAACAAAACCAAAGTGATGGGAATGTCTTTCTAAAAATGTGTTGCTCTGATTGGTTGATAAATAAAGCTGTTTGGCCAATGGTGAGGCAGAATAAGGTTAGGCGGGACATTCCAACTAGGGGGAGAGCAGCAGAAAGCAGAGCAGGGGCAGATGCCATTCTGCCGCCCAGAAAGCAACATGTAACTGCGCACAGGTAAAGCCATGTGGAACACGTGGCGACATAGATTTATAAAATGGGTTAATTTAAGATGTAAGAGCTAGCTAGCGAGAAGCCTGCCAGGGCCATAGTTTAAAAATGATATAAACCTCTGTGTGTTTATTTGGGTCTAAGCNGGCCGTGGGAGCCGGGCGGGGAAACCAGACAAACCTTCGTCTACACCGAAGTCATATTCAAACCTTAGAATATTAGCACCTGATGCTACATACATTAAAATGCACACATATGCCGGGCGGTGGTGGCTCATGCCTTTAATCCTAGCACTCGGGAGGCAGAGGCAGCTGGATCTCTATGAGTTCGAGGCCAGCCTGGGCTACCAAGTGAGTTCCAGGAAAGGCGCCAAAGCTACACAGAGAAACCCTGTCTCCAAAAACCAAAAAAAGAAGAAAAAAAATGCACACNTATATTTAACATAGAGTTAAAATATAGAAATCCAAAACCTCATAATAATATTGATAATATGTAATAGAAAAATGTTCAACAGTANATAAACAAATATTGTACATTCTCATATGGAGGAATACCCAACACTCACTTGCAAATATTGTCAATTTTCTCTCAAAACTTAGCAGTGTTCAAAAAAAATTATTGATAATAAAGTTTTATCAGAAATGTTTCTGTAAAACCAATGTGATAAAAGCTTGTTTGCCAATTGATGGGCTCTTGAGAGTTAAATGATTCAGGAGGACTCCAATTTCATCGATGAAATGACCCATTGGTAAATTGATAGCTAAGTACATCATTAGCCACTAGGACCTACTTAGATGGAGTAGGTCACAGAGGGCATGTCCTGAAAAGGTCTGTCTTCTTTTGATTGGTTGCTTGCTCTTTCTGCTTTGAAGCCACTATAAGGAGAATAGTTTTGCCTGGCATGTCTTTCTGTCATGATGTTCTACCTTAGGACAGACAGAAAAACAGTATCATCAGACACCATGGACATACACCTCTGAAATGAAGAGCCAGAATGAAACTTTTCCCTTTAGGTACAAAACGAAAACACAGTTATCTCTACACTAATTATTTCTTTTATCTCATATATAATTCATCTTAAATATAAAATCTTCAAGGATTAAATACTTTCCAAGAAAGTTAACTGAACTCCATGGAAAACTAAAGTAAATGTTCTCATATAAATAAATAATGTACAATTTACATACAACAAATAATGTGAAATCCAGTGTCTAGATTGCAAAAAAAAATCAAGTATTCAAAAAAAATAGATGAATATGTCCCAAAATTAAGAGAAAAATCAATCAGTCAAATCCACCCAGAACTAAAAAAGATGTTAGAAATTTTTAAAAAGAACATCAAAAAAAGTAATTTATAACTACTTTCATATGCTTTCAAAGGTGGAGAATAATTTACATTACAGACATGGGATTTTTAAAAACTGGAGTTTATCATTAAAATGCCAAGTGAGAAACTATCTTACTTTGGATAACTGTCAAAATAGACTTTGAAGAAGAAACAAAGATCAGTAAATTTATTTATCTATACAGAAAGAGTTTCTTTTGAACTTTCATATTTTAACTCTGTCTGTGTGCATTATGTGCCAGTGTTGTTCTACAAGTTGGAGTATGAATCTTTGTCCCTTGTCTACTTCCATGTGAATTGGGAAAACACAGAAGTATTTCCAACAGCACATCCTAAGTGAATACCTCCCCATAACTGCTCTTTCTCTTACTTCATAATTTATTTATACAAATATTACAATCTCCATAATATATTATTATTATTGTCTTTATTATTGTCATCATTATTTTGCCTTAAGCAGCCAATACTTTTTTAAAGCAGTCAATGCTTCTATAATCAATTCTTAAAAGGAAATTGCATGTGACCTTGGCGATAATTGTTCAGTTTTATTGGTCTACAGCTTAGAATATGTCAGGTTTTGGATCAGTGACATGAGAGAAAAAAAGGCTAGGAAACAAGACGTCAGTTAAAAACATGGCCAACGAAGATAAATGNGACTGGATTTAAGTTCACTTATACCGGGCCAGAAATCGACAGTTAGTCAACAACTACATCAAACACAGTTCTGGCAAATATACACAAGCTTGGAGAGGAAGGGAGTGAATCTCTAGAGCCTCTAGAAATAAGACACTGCTGTGGCCCTGCTTTGTAGGACTAAGGAAACACCTGCCTATNCCAGACTTCTACCCTACAGAGCTAAAGGATGGTTATAATGGGTTGCTTATAAATCTTCTAATTTTTGATGACATGTGTAAATAAAAACAATAATACATTGACAGCTAGTATGTCCTCAGTGGTATTTTTCTTTTTATTCTTTGAAAATTTCATATATCTATACGGTGTATCTTAATTATTATCCACCCCTCACCTTCCTTTCTCCAACTGCTTCTAGGACTCCTCCCCTATCATATATCCTTCCCAAATTCATATAGTACTAGTTAAATTATCTATTCATTTACTGTTTTAAAATACTGAATTAAATTAGTTCTATGCTTATGCTTACAGTGTGAGGTCAACCTCTGTTATCTGAAGAAACTCCAAGTGGCCACACCTCTAAAGGTTACTCTTCCTCTCAATCAGTTAGCAACTACCAATGACTTCTTCTCAGCGAGGAGACCCTCTGCACTGTATTCTGAAAATTTAAAGTGACTTGTTCTCCTGTGAATATTGTGTAGGTAACCACAACTGCCATGAACTCATTTTTGTAGCAGCCATGTCATGTCCAGAGGACATTTCCTATCCCTTACCAACCCTCCAGCTTTTATATTCTTTCTATTCATGCTTCTGAGATATGTTCTGAGCCTTGGAGGAAAGAGGTATTGATACAGATGTTTCATTTATGACTGAGCACCCATGGTTGCTTATTCTCAGTATTTGATTCATCTAGTGATTTTCAGAAGGGGATAGTATTTTTAAAAAATGACATGGTTGTGAGGTATTCACTTTTATTTTTAAAGTATATATTTTAAAAATATAAGCCCTACTTGGTTATTTGTGCTTTATCCATAGAACTTTAATTGAGTGTCCTTGATTTCTGGCCTCCATTGTTTATAAGGAGAATTCATCAGTCACTCTCACACTTGATCTATGCAAAGAAATCATCATTATTATCTGCATTTGGTAAGCCTGTTTCCCTGGGAATGACTTTGCTTTCTACACTCATCTTTATTTTCAGCAGGACTAAGGTGCTAACAATTACTTTGTTGTTATTTATCCCACTTGAGATTTCTGAATCATTCTTCAGTTATTAAGTAGTTCGTGGTTCTATCTTCAAGCTTTCTTTTCGCCAGGTTCTAATTCTCTTTTCTGTTTGGTTCCTAATCATGTGCATTGAGATTTTTTTCTTTATGGAATTTGGTTGAGTCATCCTTCAAAATTCCCCTTTAAACTTAATATAGCCATAAACTGTCAGATCTTCGGTTTATAAGAGATTTCATCTGCTCCATCCAGCCTGTTCTTTAGCCCATCAAATAAGTCCATCGTCAATCAAATTGCTATTTTTCACTTACCATCAGTTTATTTTTTGCTTTATTTTCAATACATTCCAAGTGCAGTTCCCCCCCTACTCCTCCCAGTTCCTCTACTTCCTCCTCCATTTGCCTTCAGAAAAGAGCTAGCACAGATGAAGTACTCACTGTAGCACCTGCTTCTCTAAAGCATACAGCCACTGAAACTTCATTCCAAATCTTGTTGGTATCAATGTCACACTCTGATAATGCCGGGAAGTCCAGAGGTAGACTAGGCATAGGTACACAGAGATAGGAGAATTTTATGAATCTATTTGGTGGGAACTGGTATTGAAGAATAAAAATTAAAAGGTAATAAAGTTTATTTCCAAGTATTTAAATTCAGCCTTACCTGAAACTAAGACAGAAGTACCAAAATGTGGAAGAACTAATAGACCAGTGAGAAACTCATTTAATTTGGAGACAAAGAGCTACATACTTTTTCTTTTTTTAATAAAAATTCAATTTAGATATGTTCATCAATAACTATAGGTGTTATACATTTTTGAGTCCTATTGATTAAAGAAAAATATACACTTTAAGGCTAGCATTCCTAGACTTCATTTTCTTTCTTTTTTTTTTATTGGTTTTTTGAGACAGGGTTTCTCTGTGTAGCTTTGGCGCCTTTTTTGGAACTCACTTGGTAGTCCAGGCTGGCCTCGAACTCACAGAGATCCACCTGCCTCTGCCTCCCGAGTGCTGGGATTAAAGGCGTGCACCACCACCGCCCGGTTAGACCTCATTTTCTACCTGTAGTATGGTACATTGATACAGACATAAGAATTCACATTACACATGACAATGTCCCAACTTGTAAAATGGTCTTAAAGCAATAATGACATCAAGTAATATGAATGATTCATGACAAGTAAAATATTCCACATAGCTCTCAATCAATTAGAAAATCACATTTCCAGAGTCAAAGTATTTTCACTTAATAAACATAATTTCTTTCTTTTTTTTAATTAAAAAGATTTTCCACTCCTTTTACGTACCAAGCTCAGATACCCCTCTCCTCCAATACAAGGTCTCCCATGGTGAGTCTCCAGAGCCTGGCACTCTCAGCCAGGTAGGACAAGACCCTCCTCCCTGCACAGAGACTGCACCAGGTGTCCCAACCATAGGCACTGGGCTCCAAAAAGTCAGGCCCTGCACCAGGGACGGATCCCTATCCCACTGCCTGGGGGCCCTCAAACAACTCAAGCCAAACAACTGTCTCAAGCTTCCAGAGGGCCCAGTCCAGCACCATGGGGGGCTCCACAGATATTGGTCCACAGTTCATGCATTTCCACCAGCTTGGCTGGCTTCATGATCTCAATGTCCCTCGTTCATAGAATCTCTCCTCTCTCTCATCAGTTGGACTCCTGGAGCTCCTCCTGGTGCCCGGCTGTGAATCTCTGCATCTGCTTCCATCTGTCTCTGGATGAGGGCTCNTGGGGGTTTCTCAGCTATGGGTCCATAGCTCATGTGTCTCCACTAGTTTGGCTGGCCATCTTTGCACACCCTCCCATCATGATNTCGTAGTCCCTTGTTCATAGAGGGCCCCGTGTCTCCCATTGCCTGCTGCAATAGCTACATGTTTAAATTTATGTATACACTGCATAGCAGATTTTATCTGCTCCTGTAATTTCTCATTTTATGTAAACCCAATATGAAAGCACTTCGAAGGCTACTGGATGTTCTTATTTTTAAAAATTAAAAACAATCCTGTTTAGAAAAATCTAAACGGAGGGTGATGAGCATATATTTTGCAGACAGTTCAAGGAGGGAGTAAGAGTTTTTAAAGGCACACAATTCGAATAAAATTTGTGATTCTTCATATGTATTAATTAATAAACAATTCAATACTTGAAAAATTACGTTGTGGATTCAACATTCTTTTTCTTTTTTCCCCTTGAAAATCTCATTCATCAGAAGGTCAGAAATATATCTTGTATAAATTGTTTACCTTGTTGCACACTGAAATTCAAAATAAAAATCTATAATTGCTAGTTATTAAATAATGTGGACTTAAATTTCTTTATATTTATAGATATAAATTAGTAGAAGATACACAAGAATTAATAAGTCACCTACACATGTGAGTGACAATTATGTAAATCACCCCTAAAGATATTGTACATACTAACTACTGAGACAGAACTGTTATTTCTTTCATGTGTTAGTAGATGTATGTACATATACAGAGATGTATGTGTGTGTGGATATTTAAAATGGGTGGCATTGTACATACACATATACAATCAAAAAGGTTACATACATGTCATATTTCCTGAATCATTTTAGGTATAATATTTTTTATTAATTTCACTGTGGAAATACTTCTATAGCTATGTAAAGCATTTCAGTCTGGTGCATTTCTTGTTTAGCTATAGTGATTCATTTTGCACGGAATTTAAACTGCTACTTTTGTTTAATTTGTTCAAATGGTGAAATGAATACAGTTGTGTGTGCAAGTCCTACTGTAATCTCTTTAGTGTATAGTTCTCCAATCATCTCCTTTAATGTATATTGAATTTTAAACATACATGCTATGTTTCTCTTATTTTTCTACAACATATCATGCAATATATACATCTCTGACTGTTATTGTCTTCCCCAATAAATTCTGGAGACATTCAATTTGCTATATAAATTTCTCTGCTCCCTCTTATTTTTCTCTTCTGCATATTTTTCAACATGTATATAACAGATGTACTGGTGGTTATGGATTCTATAAGAAAGCAGCTGAACAAGCCAGGGGAAACAAACCAGTAAGCAGCCCCTTCCAAGGCCTCTGTATCAGCTCCTGCCTCCAGGATTCTGCCCTGTTTGAGTGTTCCTGTCCTGATTTCCCTCAGTGATGCACTGCAATGTGAAAGTGGAGGCCAAATAAACCCTTTCCTACCCCAACTTGCTTTTTTGGTCATNGTGTTCCACTGCAGGAATAGAAACCCTAACTAAAACAACATATTGTTTTATTAGTCTTTTCTAAGATTTTTCTGTCTGAAACAGTATGACATAAATGAATGTTTCATGTCATATCTCTTCCAACAAAAAGCATATTAGAGTTGCTTACTTGTCTCTATTGGTTTGGCTAAACCACACTCTGATAAACACAAAAGATTTGAAATATCCTCCTTTGTGTATTACTTTCAAGAACAGAGTCTCACAGTGCCATCATTGTGAAGGCTTTATTCAGGCATGTGTTGCTGAGATTTTGTGGATGTAGCTTCCCTGTCATGTCTAGAAAATAATAACTTGCAGCAGATTCCCTGGTTCTCTGGCTCTTCCAATCTTTCTGCCTCCCTCATGCATGATGTTCCCTGAGCTTTCTGTTCAGGGGTTGTGTTCTAGATGTTTCAACTGGGGTTGAGCACCCAATGATCATGTGTTCTCTGCATTTTGACTAGTTTAGGATCTCTGTAACAGGCTTCAGTGTTGAAAAGAAGCTTCTATGATGATGGTTAAGAGCTATACTCGCATGCACAGTTGTAAGTTATATTGCTTTAAAAAACATCAGAATTAGGTTCTCCTTTAGGTTCCAGTCAAAGCTTCTTTGCTAGATTTGCAATGGCATAATTTCCCTCCTACGACCTGCATGACTACATCTTTGATATGCCAATGGGAAATATGTGAAATTTCAGAAGACAGCACAGCACAATAAATGGCTCTTGAGAGAGGAAAAATATTTTTTTTAATCTAGGGATGAACTTCCAATAGGCTATGCAAACCCAAGTGGTAGGCCCTAAATACATGTACAACAAGCAATATTAATGGACTCTCAATAGATATAGAGAGAAATATATCAGATATGTATATACATATATACAGTGAATTTATATATATACTATAAATATATATGTAACAGTAAAAATTTAGAGAGAGATCATGAATTTCAGAAAGAGGGAGAGAGAAAGAGAAAGAGAGAGAGAGAGCACGCACCTGTTATGAATTGGTGGTAAGGGAGAGTGGGAGGAATGAATTAAATACAGTACTCATCTATGAAACTCTCAAAAAAAATAGAAACTCTTGCATACTGGTCACTCAGTAAAAGTTCAATTAGTATTTGCAAATAATGCTTTATGATCCATTATAATTCCTGTAAGCAAATTCTTCATTTACTTGGACTATTGGTCCTAATACATAAAATATACATCTATATGATACCTACGCAGTCATATTTCCTGGAAGAGAAAATGCACAAACTTATTCCACATTTGATCATTGATATTTGGCTCTAACTGAAAAGGCTATTTTGGGCTTTCTAAATGTGCTGTGAAACTGTAATACAAATCAGGATGGCTCAACTATGTCATGCCATGTTACAATTCCCCTCGAACCTTTCATTTTATATTTATAATGATAATTTCATTAGCTTTCCACTGACAACTTTTTAATTCCTGGTTTTCTTCAGACATCCTTGCTTAACTTTAACAGATTTTCATTTCTGAAATGTCCCTCAGCACAGCTACAAAGTCTTAGGTGACCAAGCTCAGCCAGTTANGTGACTGATGATCAATATCTGAGCACAACTAACCATCTTAAAAGTCTGAAATTATGCCTCCTTAGGATAAAGTGAGAATTTGTTTTAACCTTCAACAAAATTACTGTTTGTCAGAAAAATTTATTGCATTTTAAAGTACCATAAGATAACCATATTTCAATATAGGAGGCAATTTCATTTTTCAAGCCAGTATTTATTTAAGACTATTTTGCTTTCTCTCTGCATATCCCTGGCTTAGTCTCCCCCAGCTCTTTGCTGTTTTATAGCAAATGAAAATATGTTTGCAGAAATTGCATATAAAACTGNTTATTGAGACNTAAATCTTCAGAGACTGTTTTTTCTTCTTCTTTGAACTTCACAGTTGCAGGATTTTACCTCTCTCTCTCTCTTTCAGCTTTATGCAATTAATTATTTGTAAATTTTGTCCTTTGGAGATGATCTGCTGCACTTCATTTATTAATAAAATTATTCATATTAGCTAGCTATTTATCCTGTTGAAAAAATGGCTCCAATTTTCTGTTCTCAACTCCTTTTCCATAGTCATGAAGATGTGATTTTAATGTGTGTGTGGAATGTATATGTGTGCTTGTGTTCACAGGTGATTGAGCATACATGTATATGTGTGCATGTACACATATGTGGGAGTATACATGGAGTTCAGAAGTTGATGTCAGGTGTCCCCCAAAGGAACTCTCCACCTTGTATATTGAGGGGCACAGACTATCACTGGCTCTTGGTTTCTGTTTTAGCTAGGTTTTTATTCCCATTATAAACTCATTACCAAAAGAAATTTGAAGGAGAAAAAGGTTTATTTTGGTCCATCATGGAGGGAAGTCAGGGCAGGAACTCAAGGCAAGAACTCAGAATTCAAGAATTGAAGTAGAGGCTATGGAGAAATTTTGATTACTAGCTTGTTCACAATGGCTTGCTCAGCCTGCTTCCTTATACAACTCAGGACCCCCTGCACAAGGTTATTCTTATGAATGACTAGATGAGAATGGAACTGTCCACAGCTCACTGTTTTCCAGAAAGAACGTGGGTGAGGATAGAGCACCGACCACGTCACACTATAATATACCAATAGATGAGTAAACAATTTTCCAAGGTTGAATTATTTGAACTAAATATCAAAGAAGCAAGAAGAGAAATGAGAAGAAGGAAGGAGAAATTCAATACCAGGGAAAGATCAACATCAGGAACATTCACGAGCAATACTGTGCTCTGTAGCTATTTCCTCTCACATTGAACCTTAACTCTTTTAAGACATAGTATGTATTAAAGGCAGGTGAAACTTCTCATCCTACAGAGACTCTCCTTAAGACTCAGGAAGTAAACAACTCAGTAGCTTCAGGAAATTCATGAAATTGACTAGATTCATTAGGCCTTTACACTCCTGAGTTTATACAAATAAAAACCTCTATCCCACCGCCTGGGGGCCCTCAGACACTTCAAGCCAAACAACTGTCTCAAGCCTCCAGAGGGCTCAGTTCCGCAGGGGCTGACATTTTGGATCCCAATGCCTGNGGTGGGACANCTGNCACAGTCTTGGCGCAGGGAGGAGGTTCTTGTCCTGCCTTAGCTGAGAGTGCCAGACTCTGAGGACTCACCATGGGACACCTTGTTT
>LZPO01055486.1:72432-82763 GCA_001675575.1 Neotoma lepida | reverse complement strand
CAGTTTGAATTAATGCTGCTAATTATCCTTCATCTATTGTGTGAGTTACTCTTTTGTAAATTGTATTTTCCTTTCTAAGCTAGGGATTTCTCGAGAGCTTTAGTTACGGCTTTACAATGCAGTGCTCCATTATATTTTGGGTATAGTAGCTGTTTTGTATAGCACAAATTCCACAACCGTGTGTCAAACAAACAAACATTTATTCATAGTACATGAAATAATTAGGATGACATTTAAAAAAGCAAATGGACCATATCTTTATGATGGAGGTGGCATCCTAATCTTTCAGCTCTTCATTTTTTTTCTATTGAAAAAAGCCTCGACCTAAAATTCAATATCATTTTTTAAAAACAAAAGATAAGAAGGCTGGAGAACACGATTCGCAAGCCCAGCTGAACAATGAAGTCATTCCTGCAGTGACATGTTTTAAATGAAGTGCTTTCCTACCGGCTGCATCTACCCGGAGAAGAATACGAAGGATTTCTCCACCTACGACTTTGTCTCCTAATAAATTGTATGGGAAACTTTTGTATGCTCCTTGTCTAAAATAGCACACCAGCTCCAGCATTTCCTTAGATGGCGTGCTGACTACTTAAGAGTATTGCTTACACATTATTTGCAGTTATTTTTATATGCTGGAATTTCTGCTGTGGGAAATTACTTCAAATGTTTGGCCAACTTGGGCCTCTAACAAATTGTGCTTGTCAATAAATATTAAACAATCATATGAATATGGAATTGGAAATCTGAATTTTAGCTATACCATGGGATTTATAAGCATCCTTTCAAAGTACCTGGGATATGGAGGCTAAAAGGTCTACAGCAAATCCTGTATTATTCATTGAGAACACCCACAGAGGACCATGGCAGGAAACTTTTGCAATTGTTGAGGGGTTTGATTATAAAGCAACTTTCTTCAGTGAGTCATTTTATCTGAAAAGAAAAGATACTGATAAAATGTTATCCCTGCCTTCAAAGCTGTGTGTTACTCAAATGATCTGAGGTGACAGTTGATGACATTTGCATTGTGAGACTTTATTTTTATTTTTAGATTTAAGAGCAAACAATAAACTAGTTAAACAAAAAAGGAGCCATGTACAGAGTAATTTATCCAGTACAGAGCTAGGAAACACAGCAATGTTCCAAGGACTTAATGAGCCTCGTCAGGGATTCGGACACGGAGCCAGGTCTTCTGTTGATTGTCATCAGTTGGTTTTGACTCCAGTGGTAAGCAACAGCGTTTCTCTTCATGTTTACTGATCATGGAAGGTGTGATCACATGTGGAGAGCAAGGACTTGGAGCCAGGCTACCTGGTTTTTATCACTAGTTTGCTACCTATTGCTCTATGACGTGGAACAATGGTTTAACCTCTCTGAGGCACTTTGCTCACTTGTAAAATTGGTGTAACTACACTGCTTCCCTTTATTGTAATTATTGTAAGTATTCTAATAAAGTAAGTATTCCCACTTATTGTAAGCGTGAAATGAGTTAGTTTTTTTCTCTCTCTTTCTCTCTTTTTCTAAGACATGGTTTCCTGTAGCACAGATTGGCTGCAAACTTGCTACTTCACGGAGTCTTGCTTTGAACTCGTGATCCTATATTTCCTAACTACTGAGACTGAAGACATATGCCACCACATTTTTAAAAGCACTCAAAATATTTCCTAGCACAAATTAAGTTGTATCTCATGTGTTGGCTATTATTTGTAATTCAACCCTCATTCTTTAAGTGGTAGTTAGTGTATGTATAGCACTCAAGAAATCCTGAATGGAATCTAGTGATGTTTAGATTCATCTAGAAATTATTTGGAAAGTCACTTGTGGGAGGCCAAATCATCTCCAGATTATAACACTCTTGAATCTAGTTCATTTCGTCCAATCCTATGGTCTAAGCAAACATCAGTATAGTATGTTTGCCCCTCTTGTTACTTTTTTTCTAAATGTGCTGAACCAAAAAGTTCTGAACTTAAAAGTTCAATATTTCTTTCACAGAGACTGTGACACACGTCAGAATGTCTGAGTAACAGAAACCATAAAGACCACCTGGGCATATGTGATTTTTCTCAAGAATAAGGATGGAGACAACCTGGGCTTTATTCTGGGGCTTTGTTCTCACCTCAACCGTAAGTAGAACCCAGGGGGACTTCCAGTTCTGTCTGACTCATCCCAACTCACTAACACTGGATGTGGTCTTAACCTACCTGGCTGGACCATGAAGGCAGTCACATCCATGCGTAGACTCACTGCTCTGGGCTCCCACTAAACGTAGTGTGTTAACATCTATACCATGTAATTTACTGTGAGTTTTTTTATTTTGTTTTCTTGTTTTGTTTTTTTTTTCTCTCACAAAATGGAGCTTGAGTCACACTGCAAAGTCTGACTATAGCTTGTTTCCCTGAAAGGCTTGATGCTCCTACCTGAGGTTGGCCATCTAAGTAACAGAGTGTGATCTCCTATGCACATTACTGAATAATAGTTTCTGAGAGACTGTGGAAAGTATGCAATATTGGCATAATAGATCAGGGCTTTCATCAACATAAAAGGAAAGGAATTACAAGGTACTTGCTGACAGGGAATTGTAGCTTGATAGGGCACTCAGGGGGAAGATACACTAAAAGCATTTTGGCACAGTGAAGTGTATTTCCTGGACAGATGTGTTCTAGCCATGATAGAAGGGCCTTGCACTTTTCCCGAGCTTTAACATACCAGTTACAAGTAAGCTGAGGCCGTGTTTTGTCAGCTACTGTTATCACAGGAAGTCCTGCATTGTCACCCTCTTAAAGTGACATTACTTTAAGAAAACCAGACCAGTGTTGTCTTATGAGGAATACACAGTGATTCCATTTTTGTTCAGTGCTTTTGCCTCTCATCNTGGTAGTTAAGAGGTGAACATGAACACTTTTTAAGTGATGTATGTGCTTGTAAAATCTTGGCTGTGCTAGCAAACAGCTTTCTTTTCCTTTGTATAACTTATCTTTGTAATTTCCAAATAGTACTAGTATTATGGACGTTTAGAAAGATGAGCTTGCAAACGCTTTGCTTAAAAAGGATGGATATGTTTCTTCTTTCCTTGAATAGAAAAATAATACTCAGCAAAAATTCCTCTTAATGTTTTAGTGGTACTACAAAGTATAATTTTATGTCATGTATTAAAAGCTATTTCCTCTACTTTTCAAACTTACTACAATATTTACACTCTTCCCAGTGTTGTCCTTATTTTGTTTAGCTCTGAATGTGTTGATTAAGGTTTCCTTCAATCCAGAGAGCCCCTTTTCATCATAAGATCTAGTAAAAAGGCTCCAAACATGACTACCTTGTCTCAGGCTGCCCTTCTGCAGTGGGTGAAAGGTAAAATGGGCTGATCAAGTAACGAACTACAAGTTGAGGCAGGCGGTAAGAAGAGAAAACTGCTTTTCTGCCCTGCAACATCTGCACAAATGGGGAGAATATGGTTAGAAACACCGGCGGCAGCCAGTTGCTGGAATAGCCAGCACTTCCAGGAACAAATGCATTCCTAATGAATTTGTGGACACTGCATTTACCGCAACAACAGCAGCTTTTCTCACAGAGGCACTCCGCAGCACTGCTGCGAGGGCTTTATTGACCTTCTGCACACACTGATGGGAGAGTGGGCTGCCAGCGAGAGGGAGGCAAAGAGCCATCCAAAACATCTCGGAAAGACCTCTGAGAGAATTTTTTAGTGTTTAGAAGACACACTCTTCTTCTCTGTGCCAAAATTCAGGTTTTTTTTGATAAAGGATTCAAAGAATGAAAAAAAAATTATTTGGTTTTCTAATGTCATAGTTACGCAGTCCCTCCCAAGACCCACAATACCTGGGGAGATTTGATTTCATTCTGAGGTAACTCTAGTTTCTTGATTGTAGTATAAACATACATTTAACTGACTGAGAAGGGATTGTTTTTTCTTCTCCATGTTCATTTACACAATTCTGCTGTCTGCATGTGTATTTCATGGGTTGTAGAACAGAATTAACCACCTCCACACAGCACACAGCTTTATCAGCTTGGGTCTTGGAACTAATGGGACAGAGGTCACAGTTTTCTTCATATCTAGCTAAATTCAGAGGAACAAAAGTCAGCAAAGAGAAATATTTAATCACTTTTAAGTCACATTCTGACTTGTCCCTGGGAGGTAATCAGTTAGAAGTTAGCATGTCCTAAGTTTACAAAACTTCAAACTTCATGTTGGTGGAAACACTGACTAGAAGCAAATGTTCCTGAGAAGCGTGTTGTATTGTTACCTGTGGCCAACTTGCCTAGGTTTTAAGATTCCAGGCTAAATTAGTATACCATAACTACCTTGTTTTCATCTATACAAGACCTGACCTTCCTAGAAAACACATTTTTAACAAGAATATTTTTGGTATGGTAAAATATTGTAATAGTCACAAGTGGTTTAGCTTTCTTTTGATTTTTGAAATTAAAGATTCAGTCAGGATGTGTTGTTTGTGAATAATAAATCAAAGATGGGATTAGTGAGGGGGCCCTGTGAATGTTACTCAGGGTTGTCACCACTATCACCCAAACACAGATACAGAAAATTGGGTCAAGACCAAATTCAGTTAAATGTTAAATCCCCAAGTGGTTATTGTAATTACAGTCTAAATAATCTATACACTCTCCACAGATGTGCACTAACCATTTCCTCTTACCAGTGATGTCACCGCTGCCCCTAAGTTCCACTCACCACACTTACTTTAGGCTTTGGAACTTATTTGTGTTGTCCACACTATTTGATAATGGCTCTGCCATTGAGGAGTTGGCTGATTTGCTGAATTGAATCTGCTCCCCAAGAGCAATGGGCAATAGTCTTCCAAATGAGAACAAAGGTGTGCAGCAGATGAAAATACCTGTCAGACAATAAAGGTCTGAAGTGATCCCTAAGGCCTGTCTTTGAAAATAGTAAAAGCACTAGCTCCCTTGTCTTCACAGCACCCAACACCAATTCCTGTGTAACCGAGGAATGTATCTCTTCACTGGCTGATGACTTAGAAAACCATTTCTATGATTTTATCACTTTTATCAGTGGTAACCAAGCAAACTAAAAGAAAGCACAGCAGTCCAACATTGCCCTTCTCAACAACTAATCAAATTATTGAAATTACATAAATGTACTTGAGCTGATTTATAATTTCAGGGTATAAATTATACCCAAGAAGTTTATAATACTTTGAAAGGCATCCAATTTTTAATATATTTCATTAATTCCAAAATATCACTGTGTCTTTGCTTTGATTCTTCCCAACTTGATTATTTCTTTTCTAGGGACTGTGTTTTCAGCATGTAGACAGTAGGTCTACTTTGTATATTTACTTATACTGTCCCACATTACCTTTTTGTGTTTGTATGCACATGTGTGCATGCATTTGTATGCATGTGTTTGTGTGTATGTGTGTATGCAAATGTATGGTGAACGTGTCAGTATGCATATGTGTATGATATGTGGGCATGTGGCTGCGTGTATGTGTGTATGTGTATATGTATTTGTGGGGAGTGAATATGTGTATGTGTGTGTGCATAGATGTGTGTGCATGTGTGTGTGTATGCAGGTGTACATGTTCATACAGGTGGCAAGAAGGCCAGAGTTCAACTTCTGGTATTGTCCCTCAAGAGCTACTCATATTGTTTTTAGCGATACATCTACCAGTGGTACCCAGAGTTCACTGACTCTCCAGTTGGCCAGTTGGTGAGCTTTCCATATCCTCCTGGCTCTGTCTCACTGACTTCTTCCACTTCTAAATGTGGATGTTTACATGTGTGCTGGAGATCGAACACTTGCACAGGAAGTTCTTTGATGACTGAGCTATGTCTCTAGCCTTTCCTTATGTGTCTTTTAGTTAGTCTAAACATAAGATTATGTAACCAAAGTTAGTCTTTCCAGTAAAATACATGTATTTGAATACCTTGCTGAGACCTTAACCAACATATCTGAATAGAATGTTGTAAGAGTTTTTTTTCTGCACTATCCATTTCACTGAANAAAAGTATATCAGAGGACACATAGCTTTGAAAGGCAACATAAAGTTCTTAGGTTACATAATTTACCAGAAGAAGAGGAATTTTTATAAATCATTTCTTTACTGGCCCAGAGTAAGGTTTGAGCATAGACTTTTTTAAAGTTTGTTTTATTATTAATTGTGTGTGTGTGTGTGTGTGTGTGTGTGTGTGTATACACCTGTGGAAGCCAAAAGACAGCACTGGATTTCCTGGAGCTTTAGTTGCAGGCAACTGTGAACTACCCTCCTTATGTACTGTGGAACTAAACATGAAGGCATGAACAAGTTATTAACCAAATTCAGAATTAAGGAGAAGGTGAAGAGAAATTAATAACATCTGTCACACATTAAGCCTCCTGACAGGAGCTACGACCACAGAGAAAAGCAGTTCTGCCAGAGGCAGAGGCACAGTTCCTAAGCAANGAAGGATCCAGGCAAATACACTGACCTCTGTCTGCTTACCCAGCTGTCCTCTATCAGTGGCTCCCATTTGCTGAAAACCAGTGGAAACCAGTGGGTAAGGAAGCCAGTAGAGGGACTGTGAAGAGGTCCTTCTTCAGTTGTAGAGCAGGATGGAGAAGCTGGGAGGAGGAGACAAATGGAAAATGGCACTATAGCAGTTGAACCAGTGTATCACAAAGTTTGAGAATGATTGCTGGAGACAGTGGGTGACCTAGGAGCTCCTTGTATAGTGCGGTCTGAGAAAGATGCAGCAGCGTGGACCTTGAGGTTGTCTAGTCCAATACTGGCTTTTTCATACTCGAGACAGAGACTAGAGAGTCATAAACAGCCAGGGTCACACAGCGAGGCTTCCAAGACATAAAAGGCCTAGTTACTGTCATCTAGACAGAAGCATTTGTAAGTGTAAGTGAAGATGACTATTTTGAACATTCTTTGACTCTTTGGCAAAGAGGTTGTCATAGAAAATAAAGCTTTCTTCACTTAGTCTCTCATTAACCTCTCTTCCCTTGTAGCTAAATATGTATATGTGTTTCTTACCCCAGGTACTGAGGCTAAATGAGAGTAAATTGCTTCTCAAAACTAGGAAGTCACTGTAGGGTAATAAAACTGTACTGACTACCAACTTTCATGTTTTACTCTGTAACATCTCTCTTTCAATCCCATGTGCTGACTCTTTAATTATGGTATCTATACTAACTAGTTTAAAAAAAAACAGTCCCTTATATCTCTATTGTATCAAATCATCTCACTAATATTGTAAACATTATAAAAAAATTTAAATTTTCAGTTTTAGTAAAAGTATGAATTTTTCAGAAACTTACCTAATAGAAAATTTATTTGGAAAACAGCCATTCATGATGGAGTGATAAAAAAAACACAGACAGAATATGAATAACTCATTTCAGGTAAATCTGTTGAAGTGCTAAAGAGGTCTCTGTAAGGAGATGGATGGGGAAATTATGTCTATCAGGTGGAGACAGATGACAAGAAATCACAGTAGGGAGAAGAAAGGCACACATGTTTTCTCTTCGAGGTTGAATATGTACAAAATGAAAGTAGAAGGGGAAACATTGGGGTGAGGTTAGACCAAGAGGATGAAGAAGATGAACATGGGAGGGTAATGGAGAGTAAGTGTGAGCAAAACATATATGTGTATGTGTGAAAATGTCTTAATGAAATACATTTTTCTGCCTGGAAACTAACAATATAAATAACCCCCAAATNTGTGAGGTTTTAGTATATTTAATTTCAAAGTTGTAGCTGTGCCCTATCACCAAGTCTCTTAAAGAGTTATCAGTTGTTTATTTCTACTATAATGAAAATGAAAAGTCATATTCCTTGTAATACTATTTAATTCCAGAGAATCCAATGATATATAACCAAGATACATTTGCCTCCTTTTATTCTTAACTGTGCTAAGCTATCTCTAGAGTTTCTTTGCTAATGTCAACCTTGACCTCTCAAGGCACATACTTCTGTTTAAGTTTGACAGAAAAGTTCAACATTCTAAAGTCCAAATTGTTGGAGACTTAATTCGACGCCTAGTGGCTGCATAGTCGGCAACTGCACAACGTGGCTGTTGGTACTCATAGTCTATATGCCATCTTGGAGTCACAGTNATCAATTCTGGTTGCCATTGGTCAGAGATAAACTTTATTTTTAAAGGAAACTCAACAATATTTTTGATTGAGGTATTTCTGAAACTCTGTGAACAGAGGAACAAATAACCCAAATTACACTAATTCGCACTTCCCTGTTAACCACATCATTTTGAGACTTGATTTTCAATTTTGCACTTTTTCCTGTTCCCAGATGAAGCTGACTTCTCAAGAAATGCACACATTTTCTCGTCTGCCCACTCCTCAAGAAGCAGATCATGAATTGAATCAGGCAGTGTGACATTTCTATTGCCCACTTCTAANGGTTTCCACAGACTCTTGGAATGAAATCCTCTGAGGCACAGTGTTTATTCTTGCTTCTTGATATTTATGTTTGCAGCGTGCTATAAATATGAGTTCAAGCTCATTTTGAGATGCGCTGATGAATAGTACCACCCAAACATTTACATTTTGGTTTTTAGAAGAAAGATGTCATTGTGTAAAGGTNTAAACCCCAAATATAATCTGTTGTAGGCAAGAAGTAAAACTTAAGATTCTGTCCTTTCATCTTCTTTTTTCTGAACATAAGATTCTTATTGGATTATTTCATATTTTTTTTGAGAAGCATCATTTCATTATAGGGCCAAGGGAAGCTTTAACTAATGCTGCACCTATTCTTCCCAGGGACTTGAATTGCAGGTACACACCAGCTCAGTAGTTATGACACTATGGTACATCTTTCACAGGTAAAATTCCTAATTATTGATCTTGGAAGTTAAGGATGTGAGTAAGAGAAGAGGGAGGAGATGCATTTTGTGTGATTCCCCATCATTTTCTAGACCTAATGATAACTTTGTTATTTGTCTGTATGGTCTTTCAGCCCACTGCTTTCTAACGTTGCCCAATTCCTTTAGACAACATTTCCTTTAGTGCTGTGTGTTTGCGATAATTGCTTGTGTATGTGAAGAGCATTGGTTTATAGTGGGACTGAACATCTTATTTTTATCATGAATACTAGTTAAAATACAGAATAAGTTTCTGTAATAGAGAGGCCAGAAAGAAAATTAGAGCCTTCAACAGGGTAAATTTTTGTCTCTCCCGTATAAGTCTTCAGAAGAAAGTTGTTAGTGTGGAAAGCTTTGAGAAAGCTTCATGCTGGTGAGCTTACTACACTGTTTTTACATGTAGCTTTTACTTCTCAGTTAAAGAAAGAATTCTTGTTCTTGTCTTCTGTTGACCAATATAAAAAAGTGAAGAGAAAAGAAAGTGAAAGTGACAAGAAGAAACCATTCTTAACTATAAGACCATGATCAACAACTCAGTTGTAAATGTAAAACATTCAAAAGGGATGTTGTGTAACAAAGAATGTAGTTGGATGACAATGGAGCCGAGTTATATGACAAAACTTGTTCCCCATCCATAAATAATACACGAAATGAATGTTCTCTCTTATAACAAGCATCTCCTAACCAGCTGAGCTAAGCTTACATACTATAGACAAAGCAAATATAATTACAATTGCATACTATATCATGCAATATATGAAACTGTGAGGTAAAATAATTAAATAAAAATCAGCTGAAGCTATATGAGAAAATATTTTGTATTTCCACTAGGTGTAATAGTTTCTTTAGGCATTAGGGAACTAATCTCTGTATGAAATCATCAACATTTAAAAAAAAGTCAGGAGTATATGTTTAATGTTTACTGAACATGTATACCAAATTCTCAGTTTTCTGAATGAAAAGTAAAAGGCTTAATTGGTTAGCTGGATATTTGATTTATTTGGAATTTCAAGAAAAACTCCACAACCCAATTTAAATATCATTTTCTATATCAATTATTATGCCTTGATAATTCTTTCTACTGTGATGAATTCGGATAGGACAATTAGTTGCTAGTTGCTTTTCTTTCTCTTTTAAAATGATTTTACTTTCAATTGGCACAATTATATGCATACTTATAGGCTATAGTGTGACATTTCAATACTTGTGTACAATGTGTAATGATGAATATAAGGTAACTGATAAATACATGGAGTCAAGCACTATCATTTCTTTGTGTTAGGAACATTCAAATCTGCTCTCATAGGTATCTTGAAATATAAAGCTGATCATTGCCCACTACAGTTACAGTACTATATCATAAGACAGTTGTTTTGTCAAGTACTGACCTCAGTTAGCCATATATATATATATATATATATATATATATATATGTGTGTGTGTGTGTGTGTGTATGTATATATATATAT
>LZPO01055486.1:34062-48111 GCA_001675575.1 Neotoma lepida | reverse complement strand
GAAAGTGTCTTTTAACAACAACAACAACAAAAACCCAGCTTCCTTGGAATATGCTTGGCTCACAACTTGCCGTGGGATGAAAAATGAGGGTTGGATAAGACAGTGAGGGAGCAGGCAATGTGTCCACAGAGTGATATTAAGTGCCATTTCAATCAAGGATAATATCGTCACCAAAATGTTCATTCATTCACCACTAGAAATGCTTGCCAGTCATTTCTTAGGACAAAACAAAATGTAAAACAACAACAATAAAAACACAAAANCAATCTTAGGCCTTATCTGTTTAGAATCTGTGGGAAAACATTCCCTCATGAATTTCTAGTGTTCAATAGTTTTCATTCACACTCCACATTCTGATCTATAACACTGAATAACTTAATATGAAAAGCAAACAATACAGTAACACNGTGCTTATGACACAAAGAAACCTCCAGGTGTTATACTGGGAAAGAATAGACCTTAACTCTTCTGGCACACTTCATGATTGTTTCATTCCCCTATAACTTCACAGAAAAGGAGCGAATTTTATTGTTGACCTCTCTAAAACAGGGGTCAGTAATTAAGGCGTGCATGTGCCAAACAGCCCCAGGACTTGCTTTCATTGGCATGCATGCTTGTACGCTTCTCTTGAGAGGATGATCACCAGCTGCATTTTGCGACATGTGAGAATGTGTGGGTGGCATAACCACTTCCCCACTTATCGGCTTGTCTCAATATCACTGTCCCCACCTGGCTCACCAGAGAACAGGTGGTACCAGCCAGGCTTACCATCAGCTTAAGGACATCAACTGAGCTATACCCACAGTGCAGTCCTCAGTCCCTCCTCAGAAAGCCATCAAAGATTATCAATTGCAAAAAAACAAACAACAAACAAATGAAAAAGCAGTGTCACCCTAGAACTTTGTACCAGTGGGGCAGTTTTTACAATCGTCACAGAAGTTAGATAACTTTTCAGGAGGGCAGAGTCAGAAATGGTTTAGGTGATTTTAACCTACAGTTTCTAGCTCTGAAATCTATGTCAATTTTATGCTCTCAGAGCCTAGATTTTCCTAGAAGACAATGGCNGTCCATTGGGAGAAATCTCTTATTTTCCTCAGGAAGCACTATTCAAAATTGCTAATTTCTCATTATAAAAGTATTCTGTTATAAACTATTTGGAGATCTTGAGTTAAAAGCTACCCATTGCCCAGCAGAACTTCTTGGAGACTTTAGTGCACTGTGTATGCTGAGCNCTGAAGAGTGACATTAGGATGGCTTCTAACCCAGTCTNTAAGTTTGCCTGTTGCGTCTGCTATCAACTCCTTCAGTCAGGTTCTGCTGAGTAGCATGAGCAAATGCTTCACTTGGGTTTCTCTTTGATAAACTTATATAATAATTATAAATTATGTAAAATGATGTGTTATGATATGAGAAATAAAGATTTGTCTATGATATAGAAGCCTTATTGATTCTTAAATGGCTGACATGTTTGTTGTTTGGATGTGATGACTATTATCTTGTTTTCATGACAGTAAGACCCNTTTTAATCATGAAGTAAGAATGAATATTTAACGTCTAAAGAAAGTTTGTGTGAATACTGCTTGAACTAAATTCATAGACAATTCTTATTTGCCTAAAAGGAGTGACAAATAATAGATAGTATAGAGGAGAGTTTAGCATGGCCTTTAAGGACATCCCTGCTTAAGAACAAATAGAATTTTGTAAAGATAAAAGGCTTCTTNGTAGTAATAAGATTGTAGTTAAATTTCAAAACTATCTCATTAAAATGCTTGTAGCCAATTATATGTTTCAGTTTGTTGTAGGTTCAATACAATTCAATTTTAAGTGTTATGAGTTCTGTACANGAAGGCAGAAATGCTCCTGACTTTCAGTGATATTCAGTGATGAATTGTCACTGTCTTCAGCTAGCCATTGGTTCATGGACTTTAAACCTGTCCCTAGAATGTAAAGTTGTTCCTATATCTGCTTCTGGTCTCTGAGTGCGGAGCAACCCTTCTGCTGTACTTGGTAGCTGGCTGTCAACTCTACCTAATGCTCTTTACTGCTGAGCACTGAGNGCCACTTCTGCTTACTTATAATCGACTCTTCTCTCTGCTTCATCATGAAATGGATCTTTTAGACTCGCAGTGCCTTAGTAGGTAATAGTATCAATATTCATAATACTTCAACAATATCTGTTTTATACATCNGTAGCATGTACTATTCAGTGATCTTCATCAACACCTAATTTCAAACATAACTCTAAACACAAGAACTGTGGGGAGCATTGAAAAGTCTTTAGAANAGAACTTTGCTCTGTCTAGTGTGTCAAGAAGATATTTTGTAGACCTCATAAGCATTCTTGAATGATGGATAAGGGTCTTTCTCCAAGGCTATATTAAAGATAGAATTTAGAGGAAGGAGGACATTCTTTTCCAAGGGAGTCACTTATGCAAGACAGGAAGATGAATAGCAAAAATTTTTATATGNGTAGAGCATGTTAATGTGGGCTTGTTGCTGAATACACCAAAAACTATTTATACATTATGGGCAGTAAATAAAAATAGTTTGCATAGAAGTGGCAAATTTTATTTGTAAGTTAGCANTTTACTTTGGAAATGACTTACTACAAGACATTTAGAGGCAGGTATGGTTTCATATGGGAAGTAATACAAACCTAAACTTGGCAATTAAATCAACATTTTAGCATAAACATATCAAAATGTGAACACTAGAAAACTTTTTTTTCTGCTTTTCTTCGAACTGTATCATCAATATCTGAAGGAATACCCACATGTAAATGATTAGCTAGGTAACACAGAACTCCTTAGACCTTTGACCCCGTCTATGCATTCATACGTCCACTCATTGATCTATCTACCCACCCACTAATCATTCGATCANTGTAGAACACTGAAACTGGATTGATCATAATGTAGTCTTTGAAAGAGAAAATAAGGGACAGAAACTGAAACATGAACATGTAGAGCATGGTAAATCCAAGGGTCTCTGGAAAGCTGACAGAGAGGAGATGATACTTACAGGGAGAGCAAAGGTAGATAAGATTTCACTGGTCACAAGTATTATTTTGGTGCGTATCTTGGCTGATGACACAAACTGGTCATTATCCACTCGATTTTCTTTTTTTTTTTTTTTGAGATATACAAACAACCAGAACCACTTCCTTGAGCATTGTAGTTCAAAGACTGTATGTGCAGCCATGTGACCCGCACAAGTATTTCCACCCTCCCACAGTGTTTTATAACGTCTCTCCCTAGTCAACACCTACACATAGGTGACCATGACTCAGACTGTTCCTCTTCATTTCCATTGCTCAGATTCCATTTTGACTCTCCTCCTCCTATCCTACCAGATGCAAATTACATCACTTGGTACCTTGCTACAAATAATCTGTCCTTCATTTTGGACAGTGTTTTGTAAGTTAAGAACTGTCCAGTTGGCTGATTATCTAGGTTAAAAAGTTTCCACAATTATTTGTTATTAGAGTTCTCATTTTTTGGTTGATAATTCCATTTTTTCATACATTACTTTTGCTAAAACCCTTGAACACATTTTTAACTGTTTTTAAGTCACTGTGCTTCTTCCAACATCTACATCACTTCTAAGTTTTATTGTCTTTACTTATAATGTTCCATATTTTTGGTCATTCTTTGCATATTGAGTACATTTTATTGAATTTTGCATGTTGAAGATACCACATTGCACCAAGTCTAAATTATACTACCTTTAAAATATTCCGGGATTTTTTTTTAAGCAAGCACGTAATTGCTATGGAGTCAACTTGACCTAGTTGAAGCTTAATTTTAGACTTTGTTAAGATTGTTTCCAAGTAGCCCTTACTCTAGGAGTAGGGCTGCCTTATTCTTGACATGTGGTCTTTTTTCCTGGTTTGAACAGAATGACTGGGTATTCAGGTTGTCATTCTCTCTGGCTGCTTGGAATTGCAGTGTCTTTCAGGCTGTGTGCTCTGTAATCTATGTGTATCTCGAAGTTCCTCAGTAGCTGTGGTTCTCAGCCTTCACTAAGATTTACTGTGCATACACAGATGGTTCTTTAACCAGTTCCTAAGGGGGGTGCATCTTTGCTTGACACTCTTCTTACTCCTGTTTTCTCATACTAGATATATTCCAACCACCTGAGCAGTTCAGAGTGTATCTCTTTTTCCTCTGCTTGGAGATGCCAGCACCTGGACTGTTTCCCACTTTTCTTACAATCTAAGAAGAGGCCAAGAAGCCAGTGCAAAGCTATTTGTGCGTGTGTGTGTGTGTGTGTGTGTGTGTGTGTGTGTGTATTTTCAACAGCAAACGAGCTGTATTTTTCATTGTACAATTTCTAAAATTAGTTGATTTTTCCTTTGCTTAAATTGTCAAGTGTTTAAATTGGATGGTCCCAACATCTAGTAATCTTTCATAGCCAGGAGTGTTGGAATTCCTGACCACTCCCCCAGGTAAGTGACCTCACATGTGCAGTTCAGTAGCTGATAGCTCATGTGCAAGATAATCCCCACCTCTTCCTCCCTTCCTTTGTCTCTCTTCCTCTCTTCCTCTCAGTGCGTGCATCCACATGCTCTCTCTCTCTCTCTTTCTCTCTCTCTCTCTCTCTCTCTCTCTCTCTCTCTCTCTCTCTCTCTTTTTTTTTTTTTTCTTTTTTTTTTCTCTCTCTCTCTTAGGCCTGGCCATATTCTTTCTTGTCCTCTCTCCACTTTCTAATAAAACTCTGATACTGGGTTTTGTTGTGCCTTGTGACTTATCTTGCACAGTAACCGCAGTGCTGCAACTACTAACAAGGAGTCCTGTTCTTTGGAATGATTTTGATGACCAAAATGATTACAGCATCACAGAACGACACTTGTTCTGATACCAGAGTGTGACTTTATATCCTTTTCCTTGAGCATTCATAGATTCCGAGGACTTAATGGAAATTTGTTGTACTTAAATCTTCTGATACACAGTTATTAAAACTGTCTTTACATAATACTTGATGTTCTTTATATTAATTATCATATAGTAATCTGGATTTCTACATATTTCTCTATGCTCAGTGGCATTTTCAGATCACATAGAATCAAGGTAGGAAAAGAACAAGTAGACAAATAGGTCAATACAGGACAGAGCCAGACAAGACTAAATCTGAAATCTGGGTCATTTTCATGACTATGGAATCATTTACTCTACTGTTTTTCACTTGCAAACACTTTGGGGGCTTTCACATGGACAATCTGTATTCACAGTTGTTTTGGAGTCACACCACATGCCTTAAGTTATGCATAACAGTACACGCTACCAAATGACTGCACAGCTGGAGAGTTCACTGGGGGTAGCAGCTGGGTGAGGATCCTGAAAAGATGGGTGGGTACCGAAGGAGTTCCTTCTTGCTTTTGTACTCCAAGGCTCACTATTAGCATCTTGCAAACACAAAAAAGAGATTAGAGTTTATTGTTCTGTTTCTCCCCAATGGGGAAGCCTTGTGTGTTTATGCCCTAAAGATTGCACATTTGAAAGGAACAGCCACTTTTGCTAGGAATTAACCAAATTGACTATCTTCCCAGTTTGAATTCACTGGGTAACTATTAATCCCTTCTTCACATTGTGCTCCTAAGACTCAGCCAGAGTATTCTGGAGGCCTGAATTTCCAGGTTTTCTTATCTGTAATACAAACATCAGTTAAAGATATATCATTTTCTGCTACTCTCAAAGGGCATCGAGCAAGCTGGCTAGCATCACTGCAACATTTTAATTACTGGTGCTTACTACAATTTGCAATAATTATAGTTCATTTAGTGAGCTGGTTCTTAATTGCAGACACTGCTAAAGTAACAATTGAATAAAAAAATAAAGTGTAATTTTATATATATATGTGCATCTTTCTGTTTTATGTATATATATATATATATATATATAGTGTATGTGTGTATGTGTGTGTGTGTGTATACATACATATTGTGAGGGATGTAGCCAGATAAAGAAGTAAAAGAAGCTATATTCTACTAATCTAACTTCTAAATAGATATAAAAAACAGTTTTCTAAACATAAGATCTAAAATTACATATAGTCATCATGACAAGTTATTCTATCATTCTTGGAATTTTTAAAATGTAATTCTTATTCCCATATTTCTTTGTATTAAGGAAAGCACAATAATCAAGACCTAGTATTNCCAAGTAAATTCTCCAATAGATTCTATTCACTATCAGGAGGCAAATCTCAAAGTCAGAAAGAATGCCTATATAAAGAGAATTTTAATCTAGAAAAGGGAATTGGGTATATCATTCTTCTCTTCAGTGACTAGAAACAATCATGAGATTCTATCCACAGAAGTGAAGATGACATGGGGAAAAGAATGTCTAGAAGCTGAAGAAGCACAGGAGATGCTAAAATGAACTGAAGTGAAGTGAATGGCCACTGAGAGTAAACGCTCTTGGAAAGGAAGAATACAGTCTTCTGGTTACACTATTCATCATACATTTCTGGATGTTCTAGAGAAAATGTCCTAAGCCGTTGTCCTACAGCCTCTTATAAAATAATTACTCAGAGGCTTATATTAATGACAAACTGTAAGGCCTAATGGCTCAGGCTTCTTGCTAGCTAGCTCTTTCATCTAAACTAACCCATTTCTATTAATCTATGTATCACCATATGTTCCCTGACTTTACCTGTGTCCCATTACATGTTGCTCTTTGGAAGGCAGGATGATGTCTCCTCTCACTCTCCTTTCTTCTCTATCTCTCCCAGATTTTTCCACCTGCCTCCATCCTGCCTTGCTGTAGGCCAACGCAGCTTTATTTATTAGCCAATGGGAGCAATACATATTTACAGCATACAGAAAGACATCCCACAACACAAACAAGTCCATATTCTTAAATACTCTTTGAAATAAGTAGAAAGTATAGAATACCTTTCTGGTAGGTCATTATACGTTAGTTCTCATGGCTGGTTGAATCAGTACCCTTGGTAATTTAATCATGGAGCTGGAAAGTGCACAGAGGACTCAGGAAACAGAAATCGTGTTGAGAACCATTCTGGACAGCAAGTTAAGAAATTTTGCCTTGAAACTATATCTTCCCTCAAAAAGTGATTTGAAGAACGCAAACAGTCAAAAGCGAAAGGAGTAAGAGCACACATCCCTTCTCCTTTCAGGAATATTTCCTGGAAGGGAAAGAACATCTTAAGATCTGAATTAATTTCATGAATGTTGCATGTCAATTCATTGGCTATAATAAGCATTAGTCACNTATCTAGTTAGCATAAAAAGCTTTTATAAATTAATCTTCAAAATTTTAAGTATCTTGAATATTAAAGGGAGAAATTTCATGTATCTTTACCAATAAAATATGAAAATTTGTTGTCCATTAAACACATTTTTAAATTTCAAATGCCAATGTGAATTGAAGATGGTGGATTGTTTAAAAAATACTACTCTATGTTTATTATAATGATTCTAATATTCTAATTTTTAAAAATTAACAAAACACACCAAATAAAATAGTACCCTGCCACTAAAGGTCCTATATTCTGAGCTGTTTTGAAATGGTGCATCTCTCAAAATAAAACAGAAATCTCTCCAGAGTAAGACTACATTTGGTCCCTATAAAAATGGGTAGCAGGCAATCCTCAGAAAGAAGAGAACATCCTGTTCATAAGCTGAATATCTTAACACTTCATGAAATCGTATGAATGAAAGATCGCCAATTTGTACACAGAAAGTGTGTGAAAACTTAGTGGTTCTTCTCCTTCTTATATCATGCTAAGTCAACTTATTTGTGTTTTGTTTTAATTTAAGTTTTACACAGAATCTTAGATAGCCAGGCTTGCCTCAAACTCACTAATAGCCAAGACTGACCTTCAACACCTTACACTACCACATTAGCAGCTCAGGCACTGAGCTAACGTGCATGAGCCACCATACTTAGATGACCTTGAGATTTTCATTTATTAAACAAAATGAGTTATCAAAAATAGTGTCTTCCTCATATTTGAGCTGTTCTTTGATCATTTTTACTGGTTTTAAAGTATAAAAAATTATGTACAGAAGTAAAAAAATTCATTCATAGATATGTAACAAATGTTAGTTTTGTCCTTCTTGTCATAGTTGCTCCACTGTGCAAAAGACCGAACACTTTGCTGGGAATTTGACACCTGACCTGAATTCCAAAATCTCAATTGAATTCTGAGGCAAAATAACTGAATAAAATTTAAGAAAAAAGAAAGAAAGAAAAAGGAAAGGACATGTCTGTTCCTAGGTTTGGTGGAGGAAAAATTTATTGTGAATAAAAGGAAAAGGNTAGCCAGAGACAGACATCTGGGAGAGTTCAGAGTAGCTATGACTCTGAGCTATGTGAAGAGATGGGAGAGGGGAGAGAAGCTGCAGACCAAGAGGGGCAGCATGGGCCAAGAGACTGACCGAGAGAGTGACATAGCCAAAATGTCTGGATTATACAGGGAAGGGCAGTCCAGCCCCTGGGCTGGAGAACTTTAGGGTAGGGGTGGATTATGCCAGCCTTACCTTGTAACAGGTAGGGACTGAGGGATGCTGGGAGAAACAGTTGTCCAGGTCTGCTTTGATATATTAAATAGGTACCTTAGCCATTTGTCCCAGGGTTTGAGACCTAACAACAAGCGACTTTCCAGAGCCTTGTTTCTGCTGGCTGATGTCATTCTAAAGTTTCATTTTAATTCTAACTATTTTATTATTATGTGGATCATTGAGTTTTGTGCAGTGCTAGCTCCAAGCAAAAATGCAATAATTTGTGTGTGTGAGGGGGGAGGGTGCTAGGAATCAAACCTATGACCTCATGCACACTAGACAAACATTCTACCAATGAGCTACATCTCAGGTCCACAAAACTTCAATATATGTAGTATATTTCTAAAGCTCTTATTGTTTATTTCTTTCATTACTTTTCTCATCGCAAAAGTACTATACCAGGCATTGTCTGTGTTACAGATGTTACAGATGCCTGGTAACATCATAAGAAGTTTTGCTATACTATAATAAAATATATTTTTGCAAATATTTTGGGTATGTCACAGATTCATTCTGCTTATAAAAAAAACTTTTGTAGCAATGAATTTTGTAAACTTGGGCTCACTTGGGAAGGAAAGAAGGAATGAGAGGGAGAAGGACTAGAGAACACCAAGGAGGACTGAAAACTCCAAAGAGAAACACAATATATGTACATAAAACATATGTATGTAGTAGTTATTTTGTTATTGCTTTGATAAAACATGATGACCCAAGGAACTTAAAGAAGAAAGAGTTAATAGTTTCCAGTTTACAAGGGACAAGAGTCTACCACGGCAGGGAGGCGTACAACAAGCANCAGTTATGGTCTTAGCAGCAGAAGCGTGAGTGCTCACTGTTAGGGTCTGCAAGAAGTCCCCAAAAGACCACCAGTCACAACACAATCAGCAAGAGTGTTAATTATACTATATGCATGTAGGACCACTCACCTATGCAAAATGATGATGACCCCAAGAGGGGCATCTAAGGTCCTTTTAAGCACAGTTAAGGGGAGTTCCTAGGGCAATTAGGTCATTTTATCTACTATTGGCTTATGCAAATGACAATCATATTAGTACATTTCTAATTGGTTAGGGCTAGCAGAGGTGGGGCTAAGGCTACAGCTTTTCTGTTCTTGAGCAAGTCTAGATAAGTCCCAGGCTTTAGCATTATTTGATTATCACCTGTGTGTATGTATTTTTTTTTTTGGGGGGGGGCGTTTGGCTCAGGCCTAGTAAGTGCAGGAACTGAGGCCTAGTTCTTAACTGAGTCTTCAGGGGCCTCTCATGGTATTTGCCTGGCCCTCTCACTCACAACATGGTCTGCAAACACAAAGCAGAGACAGCAAACTGGAAAGCTTGAGTCTTTAAATCCTCAAAATCACATCCAGTGACACACTTCCCCACGAAAAGCCATATCTCCTCCATCTTCCTTATCAGCACCACCAACTGGGGATCAGATGTTCAAATACAGGAGTCAGTGGAGTCCAATGCCATTAACACCACACAGTTCACTTCCTGGACACGTCAGAGTCACAGGTATATTGTAATGAAAATACGTTTAATCAGCCTTTTAAAGTCTCCATAGTCTTTCACAGCCTCAGCACTGTTTGAAGTCCAAAGTCTCTTCTGAGACTCAAGGCAATCTTTTAGTTATAACACTCTGTAAATTTCAAAAACAAGTTACATTTTTCAACATATAATGGCACAAAATACATATTTGCCATTCCAAAAGAAGTAAGGGCGTAGTAAGGAAATACCCTACCAATGCAAGACTGGAACCTATCAGGACAACCACCACATCCATGTATAATATCAAATAATATCAAAGGGACTAGATGGCTCCACCCTTCCAGTTTTGCTTACTACAACATGTATGTCTCTCTTGGGCTGGCTCCACTCCTTATATACTGCTATTCATGAAAGGTAGCCCATTGCTCTGGCATCTCCACTATCTTGGGATGTCCATTGTTACCTAGATTCACTTCCATAACTTCATGCCATGGTTTCTCAGAATCTCCACACAAGNATCCTCCTGCCATATGCTACCTGGTTTTTGCAGCTCTCTAAAACCATGGAAGAAGAACCTATAACTCCTTCACTTCTGTATTTGTAATGCCTTGTAAGCTAAAACCATGTGGATGACACTGCCAAGTTTAGCTGCCATCTTGGAATGGACCCTTGCCTAACTGAATCACAATAGCTTCAATTTTTTGGTTCTGTTTTTTTCTAATTTTTGTTTTTTCTTTTTAGTAGCAGAAAATGATTTAGGATCTGTTCCACAAGCTGGAAGCTTAGCTGGATGAGGTCTTGCCATAAGATCACCCTTCCCTTTATTCTAATGCAGAGCAGGTGGCCTCTTCTTAATGGCACTAATCTCCTTATCTCTTTTATCACAAGCCTTGGTGCAACTTTAAATTTCTTAGTGCTCTTTTTTTTGTTCACTTTAAACTGTACATTTTGTATTTCTTTCATCCCACTTGCTATTTCTCATTGTAGACCTGCATAACAGTCCTTAATAATAACTGTGTTACAATTTCAATATTATGCTTGCTGCAATTTCCTCTGCCAAAGAAATTAGTCCATTACTTTTAAATTTAGCCTCAGGCAAGTTTTAAGACAAGGGCAGAATGCAACTACATTCTTTGCCAAAGTATCACAGGAACACATTCCAGCTGAGTTGATAATATTGTTTTCCTTTGAGACCTCTTGTGCTTGGCCTCCACAGAACACAATGCTTTCAGCATTGTAATCTAGGCTCCTACTTGGATGGCCCATTAACCTCTGTTTACAACATTCAACCAATTATCTAGTCCAAAGTCCCAAAGTCTTCCACATTCCTCCCAAACCTAGCATAGTCTAGTTCTTCATAGCAGCAACCCACTCTCTAGTACCAACTTCTGTATTTGTTTTCTCTGCTGTGATGAAACACCTGACTAAAGCAACTTATNGAAGATTTTATTCAAGTTCATGGTTCCAAGGGGATAAGAGTCTGTCATAGCAATGAGGCATGACAACACACATGNTGGATGAAGTAGAAGCTGAGAGCCCACATCTTGAGCTACAAGCATAAAGGAAAAAGCAAATTGGAAATGGTTTGCCTTCATTGACATACCTCCCTTAACAAGGCCAACCCATCTAATCTTCCACTATCTTTTATATCAACTGAGAACTGAGTGTTCAAATACATGAGCTTGTAGGAGACATGCTCGTTCAATTCAAACCACCACAATAGAGGTGTGTGTTATTCTACTTGAGGTGATATGGTCCCCTCAAGAGTCAAAAACTAACAAAATTCCCAGTGCAGTCAGGCTATGCGTGGGATCCTCCCTGAGAGTTTTTGTCAAGGCCGTTCAGTAGAGTTCAAACAACATAGACCATTGCTATTGCTCTTGGTTGCCTCCCAGAATTTGAATGTAAGGTCCTATTGACAAAAACACTACATACTTTATACAGAAGATTTAGAAGAATCAAGCTGAAACTCACCTGGAAGCTGTTCCAGAGAACTCTCTAATAGTATCAGCAGCTGCTCTGTAAGTTGTCATTGGAAATGAACAATTGGTAGTCTTACCCTCTATGAACCACAATAAAGATTGACTGGCAGGTATGCACTACACTGTAGCAGTGGTGTTTTATCTAAGAGTGCTTAAGGCTCACTCAGAAAGAGAGAATTCATGTCTGGTACTATAAACCTAGCTAATTACTAGTGACTGGTGAGGCTACAGAGCTCAGAGGAGAACCTTCTACTGCCATTTTCCTAAACCAATTTCTAATTCTGTTCTACATACTTATATCTATATTCATGGTAAGTTTAGNTCTCACCCACTCATCAGAGAAGCTTTTTTCAACAAACGGAGACCATTACAAAGGTTCATAACTGGTCCAAGTGCAAAGACTAAGTTAACTGTGGGATGTCCAACCCCAACTGATAAATCTGCAATGAAAAGTCTACACACAAGGCCCAGGAACAATCATGAAATAGGGGACAGGAAGATTGTAAAGGCCAGAATAGGATGTCTTCTGTGAAATAGTGTCTAATAAATATAATAGTGGTGTTGCACTCACAAACACTCAACAACATGCCCTCACAAGACATGAAAAGACCATACCAGTCTACATACCAACATTGATAGAGGAAGTTTGGAAGACCCCACCCCTATATAAAGAGCTATGGGCAATCAGTAGCTGTTGTGGGAGAGAAAATGTTTTCTTCAGGAATGAGCCCTCAATATTGAGTGGTCAGCTCTAAACACACGTACATACATGGAACACTAATCAGATTTAGTAGATTATATATAGTAGCAATAATTATAAAAAGGTAAAAAAATTGAGGGGAGCAGTAGAGAAGTTAGGAAGGCAAGAGGGAGAGATGGAGATGATATAAATACTGCATTCATATAGGAAATTCCAAAAAGAACATTTAAAAGGCAGTTCTATAAATCATTGTTTTTTATATTGCTATACAACTGGCTTTGCTCTGGCAGTCATGTAATATAATAATGCACCATATAGCACCTCAAAATTATTCTTCTGAAAATAACTATCCTACAGATACTTCTTGAATTGANTGATTTAATTAGAACTAGATGAGTATAATTTTTAATTTGTAAAAATAAGTATCTTTTATCGAAAATCATAAAGAANAGAGAACAGAGAACCACAGCTTAAATTAATTTCAACATGGTAAATTTTTATTACATACTTCCACATGAAATAGGGTATAAAATTATCCAACAGCAATTTGTGATGTTTGCTGCTAAATAAGAAAGAGCAAGCACACATTCTTCTTCCTCTCTCCTGGAATAATGGCATAGATACTGAGAGAACACACTGACAAGCTGTCTAAGGACCACAAAGGAAAGTTAGGGTAGACTCATTAGAATGGATGAGAATTTGCAATACAACTCAGGCAGTGAGTTTGTTATGTTCTCCAGGATTTTGTTTTTGTTGCGGTTGTTGTTTTGTTTTCCTATNGGTCTGATAACCCCTGGTCTGGACTGAACTCATCGTGAACCTTAGAGCTGGCCATTAATATGAATGGAAGAAGTTCCAAAAAGAGGTTTAAGGTCAGAAAACCTCTAGTTCAGACTTTTAGGGTATCAGGTGGCCACTCAGTAACACGTCACTATGGACCCACAGATGCTCTGTATTAATCATCATTGGTTGCTATAATAAAACTCTGAGTATTTATGAAGAAATGGAAATTTATTTTAACTCAGGACCTTGAAGACCTAGAGTGCAAATATCAGGGAGGCTCTACAAGGGTCACCCCTTGACTACATCTCTTCATGGGGCATGACAGATGGCAGATTGTCGAGAGGGCATGGACATGTATGCCCAAAACTAAGCAAATGATTACAGTTAGAACAAGGAACAGAGGGAGTGGGGGAAAGGAGAGAGGGAGTGTGATGGGAATGTCTTTCTGAAAATGTGTTGCTCTGATTGGTTGATAAATAAAGCTGTTTGGCCAATGGTGAGGCAGAATAAGGTTAGGCGGGACATTCTAACTACAGGGAGAGAAACAGAAAGCAGAGCTGGTAAGGCGCCATT
>LZPO01055485.1:8794-30784 GCA_001675575.1 Neotoma lepida | reverse complement strand
TTTCCTTCTCCTTTTTGTTAATTTCACATACAATAGAGTATCTTAAACTCTATAATTTATAATAGATGTGTTTCCTTGTTGAAGTAGTCATATCTGCTTTGACTTCAGGAATGGTAAGAGGCACACTATGCTCATGAGACAGCTTCTCAAAATACCCCACCCTTTACTCTGGCTCTTACATCTTTTAAANTCCATTTATGCAATATTTCTTGAACTTTTCTGGGGGTTATATTTCATTTAGGGCTGATCATTCCACTACCACTTATTCTCAGCACTTTGGCTGATTATGAGTCCCTGCAGTAACTGTCTTCCCTCTCCGGGAGGGGGGGCAGGAGAGATCTAAGTTGATCTCAGCACTATCCTATTGTCATAGCATAAATATTTAAAAGACAGTTTGACAGTCACATTATGTCCATTTAGCAAAACATCACTATCTAACCCACTAGGGTGCGTTACATCTCCAGTCATGCACTTTTGACTAAGTTTATGTACAGTACCAGATATGGTTTTCCCCTTATGGCATGCCCTTAAATCCCCCTTATGGCATGCCCTTAAATCCAATCAGAAAGCAGTTGTTTGCTTGCTTGTCAGTGTCATCATTATTGCATAGTGGAAGTCTTTCCAGGCAGCTTGGCACATGGTCCACAGGTAAATAAGATTGTAGATGACTTTTGTGTCCCAACGGCCTATATACCTTTCAACTTTTATTAGATCAATAGCAACCCCAAGTTTCTTTTGCTGAAAAGAATTATTTAGAAATGTTTTTATTTGGTACATTCTAAATCTCCATTCATATCAATCATCCAGTCTCAAAATTAACAAAGTTTTGTCAGGTTTGTTTCACTGACCACACCCTCCTCATTTTCTTAAGCTATTTAAAATAAAATTCTGAATACCATGTTATTTCTCCTAGAAATTATTAAGTGTGATAATGATTCCATACTTCTTTTAAGAATCATTTTTTAAAAAGCAATGCCCCGTATTATTACCCCAAATTCCTTAATACTATTAATATCCATCCACATTATGTTGAACCAATTGTCTTAAAACTGTTTTGTTACAGCAAATATGCTAATATCAGGATACAAATAAAGCTTGTATGGTTGCAGTTTCATATGATCAGTGTGTTGGAGACATTGGAACATTTATCTTTGTCTATCTTAAATTTGGTTTATTGCATCCAATGATGTCATTTATCTTATCTCACTGTCACTGACAAAGTCTGTGTATTGGTAGTTAGCTCTATAGACTTAATTAGATTTNTGTTCAATTTGGAAGGGGGTAAGAATATTTCACCAAGTTAGGGGGTCACATGATGTGATATTATGTCTCACATTTACTAATGTTGTAGTCGTTGAGTGTATAAAGACAGAACCAAGTAATCTNTCATGAATGTCTGTGTCAAATTTCCTTCAACGGTTTCAGTGGATCATAATTTTCAACCTCCATTATGTCATTAGACATTACAAGATGGTAATTATCTAATTTGATCAATCCTTTTGCATTTATTAGCTTGGATGCTTCAAAGAACATTTTTTTCACACATCAACTATCTTCTTATCATGAAATGAAGTTTGTTTGGGAATGGCAGTATAAATGATTGATTTGTTCCCTTTATTATTAAGTCTTCAAAATAATGAGTTTCTGTCTTAGGAACTTTCAGTGCAGACCCATATGTTTCTTTGGAGGGCTGTAACATTTTTAATTCATGATTTTTGTATATTTGCTAGATGTTTACAATTCAAAATTCACTCACTTTTTAACCAAAAAGAGATTGTTTATTCAATTTTGAATATAATTTTGCTGGACTTGGGATTTCAGATTATTTTGTATGTGTGTGTGTTTCTTCAATCCTTCACAAATATAAACATTTCCTTTTTCTGTCATCCTTGTACATTGTTTCATCTTCCAGCATTTAACATCTTTCAAGATTTTCTTTGCATTGTCTCTCTCAACCTCTAGGTGAAATGTCCAGCTGTAGTTTTGTTGATGTCCTGATGGGCACTCTGAACTTCTTCGACCTGTGATTTGGCCTGTGTCATAAGTTTTTGGAAATTTTTGTCTATTATTACTTCAAATATTTCTTGTATGCTCTGATCTTTTTTTCATTGTTTGATATTCCTACTGTGAAAAGGCTTCAAGTTTTGAAAATTTCCTATGGAACATGGGTGCCCTATTGTGACATTACTGTATTCTTTCTTTTTGCATTTCAATCTGGTGAGTTTCAGTTGATGTATCTTCAACCTCATAGACTTCTTCTTTTGTCATAGCTACTCTATGGCCGGTTCCCCAACATATTCCACACCCATGTCTGATGCTTTTTAATCTCTCCATTTCCTTTTTATTATGTTATGGTAGTATTTTTCTGCTTATATAGTAATTTCTCATTTAATTTTTTGATAATTTCATACACAAACACTGAACTTTTATCATTTCCACAACTTTCACCTTTCTAGAAATTCCTACGACACCCCATCCCTCTCAAATTCATCAGCTTCTTTTAAAAGTATTGTACTGTATGTAGCTGTGTGTGTGCAGTACATGTGCTCCTGTGGTGTGGCATCCATACACCAGTCAATGCCAGGTGTCTTCCTCTATTAATAATAATGCCTTATTATTTTGGAACTGAGACTGTCAAACGGGGAGTACTGATTCACCAAAACCAGATNATATCAAGGCACAGGGTCCCTTCTCTTTTTGTGTCCACAGAGCTGGATTAAGATATGTGACGATACACTTAGCTTTTTACATGGGTACTTAAGATCTAAACTCAGATTTTCAGGCTTCCAAGGCACATACCTTACAAACTGAATCATCTCCCAAGTGCACATGAAGTAGGCTTTGGTTTGGAAAGTTATGAAGTCCCAGGGTAAAGAAGAGATAGTGAAGCCAGTGGGGAAAATGACATATTGTTTAAGATGGTGATTAATTGGACTTTTTCTGAGCATTGTAAATTTCCAGTACAGACATAAGAGGAGATAATTCCATAGCTGCACATTTCCTTTGGTGTTTCTCCTATGGAAAATCGAGGAGTGTGCTTCTTCAGTTTGATTGAGTGGACTCTGTGAATGCTTGAACGCTAACATCAGAGAAGAGTATGCCGATGATTGATGACTTCCACTGGAACAAAAGGAGGGTTCTTAGTTTTGATAGGAGCAATTTTCCATTGGCATGAGATATTCTAAAAGGACCTGAGATATGCAACCAAAGAGTACAGAAAACGGTGGTTTTATTTTGATTAACCATCACTCCAGTACTGAGATTTCTGGTACTGGAGCAAAATCATGAGTCTCTGGGATTCAGCAGGCAGTACATTTCTAACCCTTCATCTTGCCAAGAGATAATCTCTGTAGCTTTCTTCATAGCATTCATATGAATTTCTGCTCACAAAAACACTGGGCTTGTTTTGAAATTGATACTTCTTAAAACCCCACATGGTAAATTATGCCTGAAAACTCCCTCTCTAGATGATCAGAATGAGAAGAAACCACTGAGATTTCTCTGTGATTGGGCCAAACCAGAAATGGTTTTCTCTTTCCATCAATACAAAATCAAATCAGATCCATAAAGTGAACAAAAGCATTATGCCCAACATCAAGAAGAATAAAATATTTCTTTTGTTGTTCTTTTTTTTTATTAGTTGATAGTTTTAAGCTTCATAAAATGTGTTTTGATCATATTCACACCTTCAATTCTTCTGAGATCCACCTTCTTTGAAAAGAAGAATTCTTGATTTTATATTATTGCCATTGCCTCCACCAATGAAAATTTTAATCCCACATTTTGCCAAGGTAACAAAAGAGCCTATCATTCGACACTTTGGTCTAAAAACTCTAAATCTTTTCAGAGGAATGGAAAACTAAAATATGAAGCGCTCATCTTTTATTAAAGATTTTTAGCATTCTTAGTATGACAACATAAAAAGTAGAATCACTTTAAAAGGACAAACTCTGTTAGCTGTTCAAAGATTTCAACACAAATTGATAGGAACAACTGAAAATGTAAAACACAGAGAATAATGTCCCCCAGAATGTAGGCATATATGCAGAAAGCTTAACTTCTCTTCCAATGAAACCTGATCAATAGTTGAAAAGCACTTCTTGAAATATTAATGTTACAGCTGTCAGAATGAAATACAGTTCACTTTTATCAAGGAAATCTGAATGTCAGTTTTCAAATGACACACATTTAAAGATAAAAGTAGATGTGGTTCAACAGAAGTCATATCCCCCAAAGTAACAGTCCTAAGAGAACTACAAATATATTTCTTTTCCTTGCTTTCCTACTATCACTTTACTTTTCAGGGGACTTTAGAGTAGATTCTCAACTGGTGATCCTAATTGGTGACTATAGTCTGTGAGAATTGGATCATAGTGATTATCTTCTAAGATTAACAGTGTAGAACTATGATTTTTTCTTTCTGTATCATCTTTTCCTATCTCCATTCGCTCCCTCCCAGGAATCAGGATCCTTCTCCTGAATGTCTGCAGACTATATTTTTTACATACTGTTACGTGGTCAAGATGGGGATTCTGTGATGACNTGGAACACTTTCAATCTGGTTTAGTTATCTTCATCACATATTTCACCCATCAGATCAAGAAGTCATGCTTTACTAGAAGAAAGCACAATACTAAAGCTTTGGGTTCTGTGTTCTACTTGTTCATATAATCCTCAATCCACTATGGAATAACTTGACCTCATATTCTCATGCCTTGCATCACACACACACACACACACACACACACACACACACACACACACACACACACACATTCTTTCTTCTCAATGTATTTCCTCAAGAAGAAAGCATGGAATCACAGTTAACAGAAAACATTTATTGATAAAATTGTTAGTCTGATTTATAGATCACAGGATCATGAACTTTCAGTGGATAATGGAGTCATTGGTCATTTAGCAAATCACTATGAAAAGAGTAGTTGAAAGACCTATAATTTGTTTTTAAAGTTTTTGCAGGAGTTTCAGATTTGTAGAGTAAAGAGAAACAAGGAGAAGGACTTGGGTTTTCTGTAGTGGGGTAGACACAAAGACACAGCTTTCATCTCAAAGCTTGTTATGGGGACAGAGATGGAAAATCTCTTTTCCCATAAGAATAAGTGACTTATATTTGTATCTTTCCTTATAATTTCTAGATTCTACCACACAACTCTGTACATTTCCATACTTCTTTAGATAGTACCTGTATGGCACTCGAGTCTCCCTCCATTTCAAAGGCAGAAGATGGTAAGGGTGTGCAGGAAAGCAATATTTGGGGGCATGATGAGAATGTTAGTTAGTAGGCATATTTATTACTGATTTTATCCGCTTTAAAGAAATAAAATAACAACAAAAGAAACAAAAAACAGATACCGGATGGTTGTGTGATGATGAAAAGAAAAAAAAATCTATCATTTATTCCTATTTTGCTGCACATCTAGGTGTTTGACAACATGACTGCTCCAAGGTATGGTTTTGGGGAGGGTTTTTGTTGTAGATATGAGGGAGAGTACAGCCAGAGGGATCTGGAAGAGTCCAGACCAGAGAGAGAAAGTACTAGACTGAATCTGGCCAGCAAACTGATCTTAGCCATGAGGAAAGAGAGAGGGNGAAGCAAGTAAGGGAGAGAAAAAGATGACCAAGGGAGAAGGGCAAGAGAGAGAGGACCAAGGGAGCACACAGCTGAAATTCCAGTTCTGTAAGGATAAATACCAATGTTATAAGTATTAACTGAAGTTCTTGGGAAAAAGAAAAATCTACCTCTAAGTAAACTGACCATCCTGCAAGGCTGACTACCCTATTAGGATTGCAATGATTGTGGAGGCCTGGAATTGCGGCAAATCCAGAGTGAAATTATTCTTGGTTATCTTATCTGCTAACTAGCTTTTTATTTAATACTTCTATGTGAAACTTAATATCTTTGTGACTATCAAGTAGATTCCTTTGGAATGTAAGATCACACCCCTGGTGTCCACAAAGCAGAAAGCTAAGCATGCTGTGAGAACATCCCAGAACTTTTGCGTGGGTTTTCCTACTTCCCCATAGCCTGCCTACCTGCTGTTTCCATCAATGTATTAGAAAAACTTTTTGATTTATGATTTTCTTTGTTCTATTGCTGCAAAAAATTCATTAAACTGTTATCATGTTGCAACATGGAATTTAGGATAACCTAAATCTCTGCTCCTGAGTTACAGTCACTCATATTTGACTCCCGAATACACTATCTCGTATTCTCTTTGAAGTGGGAACTGTGTGTTTTATGTTGTCACTTGTTTTAGGTTTCCCCTCTGGAGGCAACACATCAAACTATTTGACACTTTGTGCTTTGATACATCAGGTTTAAATAAAAGAAAACCATATTTTAAAATTTCTACTTCATTTGTTGGGGGGTGGGAAGGTAGAGCAGCCTGCAAGGCAATGCTTTTAACCAGTTCCAGTCTGTACATTTCTTCCTTCACTGCTCTCTCTTTCCCCTTTCTCCCTCTCCTTCTTTTTCTTTCTCCATGTAAGCTTTATGTTCAAACTGGATAAGATGTCAAAACAAATTCAACTTTCTAATTTCTTTTGTTTGTTTTCTCATGTTGTTAAATTCTATTTATCATATAAACATTCAAAAGCCTCACAAACAAATCTCTGAGATAAATAAGGAACTCATGGGTTAATTATAATTTATGTACAATTTAGTGATATTTTCAAATAACAACTACATTTTTTCATTGCAGTGATTTTATACATAACTTATATCTTCTTTCTCAGCCTAACAAATGTGTTTTCTGGAGATAAGATGCCTATTTTCACTATGTTTGTTCTCTATATAGTGAAACTTTTTGTATAGGCTTAAAATATCACATATGACATATTAATCATTTTCCCTTTTAATTGTGTATTTAGACTTAATTTTGCATGCTGAGATATCTGTCTTTGTTTCGTTAGTTTGGATTTGACTTTCAGTAATTTATTANCCTAACAGAATTATTCTTCATCACTACAAACACATGTGCATATTCTTCCAAATTGACAATTTAAAATAAGCTAAAAGCTAAAGTCTTAATGATATGAAATAAAACTAAGCACAGGTTTAACTTGATTTCATGGAGATTTAGAATCTTATCCCATAAGCTTCATATTTTGGGACTTAGGTACTGTTCAACCATTTATTTGTTAAACTCAGGAAGACAATTGATGAAAAGTTTTCTCTAAATTGGTAGAAGATGACCTTGGAGAGTGGGGCAGGCTTAGGTACAATTTCCCATGAGGCATTGAAACCTAGTAAAAATTCTCAGCCTGCGTTTGTTTTTTCATCATGTTTTATACTTAATATAAAATATTGCTTTTACAAGATAAAAGCATCAACTGGCTTATAATTTCAGCACTTACTTAGTATTCTAACAAGCGAATATGTCCTTGAAGTATTTTCACTTGCAATTGTTTGTATTTCATAGATGACCATGACAAGTAATTCTTAGCTATTAGTGTTTATTATAATCATGGAACAAGCCACCATATCCGGAANTTTCTAGGAGGTATGTACTTGACTACTGGGGACCAGCCTCAGCAGTTTTCGTAGGTCTTGAAAAATAAGGATACCTGGAAGGCGCTAAGAAAAAACTCTTGGACACAGAGATTTATGCAAACTGACGAGTCTTGTCAGATCTGGAGAAGTGCATCTTCTTTGCCTCCTTCTCCTTTCTCTTTTTTTTTCTTGTTCTGTTCTATTCTTGTTCTCTCATTCTGTTCTCCTCTGTTCTCTCTGTTTTATTTTATTTTATTCTCTTTTTCGTCTCTTCTCTTTTCTTCTACNTCTACTTCTATTNTCCCCTATCCTATTCTGTTTTCTACTCTATTCTACTACTACTGCTATTCTATTCTACCATTTTACTGTCTCTACTGTCTACTACTANTACTACTACTATTCTCTACTACTACTGTCTACTATCTACTACTACTGTCTACTACTATTGTCTATTACTATTACTAGTCTGTACTACTGCAGATCTGACTCAACCCCAGTCTTTTATTAATATTACAAGGAAACAGGGGATGAGATAATTCAACAGGTGATTGAGTTTTTTACAATAGTTTCCATGGTTCTTGTAAAAATCAACAAAATGTAGCCTGTGCTCCTTGATTATACATAGAAGTCTCCAGGCAGGTAACCAAAGCAGAAAGCCAGAAGCTCTGATTGTACACAAAAATTTCCAGGCAAGTAACTAAAGCAAAAAGTCAAAGCGCAACACTTATTCTTTCACAGGTTAATAATTACTAGAACATCTGAGGTTCTCACCCCAGAGGCCATCTACTTGCTGTTTCTCAGGAAGCTCAGCAATACAAACAATGGGTTAAGGTAACAGACAGCTAGCTTCCCCTAGCAACATCCTTGTTGCAATTTCTTTAATGCTTCTTCTGCAAATTTAAGACAGAATATATTTTTTGCAGTCTTAAGACACTATGTTGGCTCTGTTAAGTCCTGTATCTTTTCAGCTTTAGAAAGACATTCCCATGGAGTTGCAGGTTGGTGTGTTAACCATTGTTTAAATGTCATCTCTGCAACACTCAGTGCTTTAACTCTTTAAACTCTGCCCATCTACACACTGCATTCTACACACTATAATTCTGCATTCTCCATTTTATACAATTATACATGCTTCAAAAGACTGCTCATCAATTAGGTTTCTTCCCAAGACTTATTTAACAGCCCTAATGCCATCAAGGGTCTCAATTTCTGTATAATTTCTTGACGTATTAGCTTTCTCAATGTCTAATTTCAAAGAAACCACCACAGGAGAAGGAACAAGAAACACAAAGAATAGAGCAAGAAGATTACAAGAACAAGTAACAGCTGAGTGGATGAGAACATCACATGCATGTGTGCCAAAAGTTTGCCCTTGGGACACAATGGGGGTCTCTCCCAGGTCCTTGTACAGGAAACTCAGCAGGAAGTCCAGTGGGGTATGCCCGGAGGGATCTTTGTCCTCGATCTTGGGTTCCTCCTTCCTGGACTCCTGGGGCAGCAAGGCAGGCATGTTGTTTGCTGTCTCCGGCACTTGACAAGAGCTCACTTAAATGCTGTATGTTAGTAATCTTTATAATAAGCACTGGAAGCATAAGGACTTGTTATTACTGCTTTTACAGATGAGAAATTGAGTCTCTGAAGGGCTAGGGAACTCCTGACTGGTTATATACATCTTTCAGTGCTCTGCTTGAACATGAGTCCAGTTTTATAAAAAGCTCTGTTCATTTTATCTAAATTTTTATTTTTAATTTTTTTGAGAATTTTATTCCATATGCTTCTATATCCACCCAACTTTGTGTCTTTTTTTCCCCCGTTCTTTTCTTCCTTTTATTTTTTAACCCATCAAGGCCAATTTGTGTTGCCCACATATTTTTTGATGCATAGCCTTCTACTGGAGAAAGGTCACTTTACCAGAGACTATATGCACCCATAAAGAAAACTGACTTCTCCTCTCCTAGCAGATATTTTAGAACTAAGTCCCACTATGGCAGGGACTTGCCATAGTGACAGCATATACAAGACCCTGGCACAATCCAGTCAAACCAAAGCACTCCTCTTATTATTTGTATTAAAGCTCATTTTGCAGTTGTTCAGCTCACATGGCTTTAATTATAATATAAATGCATAGGTACTGAACTAGTAGCAGAAGTCCCTTCTTAAACCTTCTCTCATGTCCTTCAGAAATCAACTACTCTGTTGCAATGCCTCCTTGCAGGGATGGTGGCCCTTGTACAAATTGTCTGACCTCAGTTGTTCTCTGCAAATATTAAGCAAGACGCTATGACTGTCTCAATCCTACATCTTTCATGCCACTAAATCCAGTGCCACAGAGATGACATTGCCAAGTTCCATTGCTACCTCAAGATGTGGCCTGTCTATAGAGAAANTTTTGTCTGGGTCCCGCCAGGCCCCACAGAATCACAGCCACTTATAAAATAATTATTTAGAGTCTTATATTAATTAAAACTGTTTGGCCATTAGCTCAGGTTTATTATTGACTAGCTTTTATATTTAAACTCAGCCCATTTTTATTAATCTATATGTTGTTACATGTTTTGTGGTTTTACCTATATCTCATTACATGTTGTTTCTTGAGCAGCTGTCTGGCATCTCCTGACCCAGCATTTTTTTTCCTAGAATTTTTCTTGTCTCTTTATCTTGCCTATACTTCCTTCCTGGCTACTGGCCAATCAGCATTTTATTTATCAACCAATCAGAGCAATACATATTCACAGCGCACAGAAAGGCATCTCCACCATTTCCCCTTTCCTGTCTATTCAAAAGGAAGGTTTTAACTTTAACATAGTAAGATTACATAAAATAGAAGAGTTATCAAACAAGAATTACAGTATTTAGTTTATTTGTCTTTTATAAAATTAAAGAAAATATTTTATCATTTATCCTATATTTGTGAGTCTAATGTTTTATATTTAATTTATCTTTTATTATAACCAAGGAAAATTATTGCTATTTAGTCTTTAACTATATCAAAGACCTCAGAAAGATATAATATTACCTAAGCAAACAGGGAGAACATTGTAAGCAACTTCCAAACATCTAGAATGACAGAGACAGCTGGCTACCTAGACAGTTACCCAAAGTTCTTTTGTAATGTTGGGGCAAAAGTTGGTGTTGTCAGGAGTAGTTATGCCTCACTGTCCAGAAAGTCTAAGTTTTTAAAACATTTTAAATGTCATATTTTATAGATCTTTGAAGTGTCTGAAGATTATTTTATCTATCTGAAATGTATCTTTGTATATCTAAAGAACTTAACATGATTATAAGTTTGATTATCATAGAAGACTAATTATTAATTTGTATATTTTAAGTATCCATTACAATTTAAATTAGTTACATAAACATAATACCTTAAATGAGAGTAGAAATAAATATATAGTATAACAAAATTAACTTTAAATTTGTATCAATAAACTAAAATCTATAGCAATGTAAACATTTTAAATAAGTTGTTGCTCTTCAAAAGTAGGTTTATCAATCCACCCTTTTATCTTATCATATCTATATTTTATATTTTTATATCACCTGTCTCCTTAGACCATGGTTATATCAGCTTTTATGTGATCATTAAATGGAAACAATTTCCTAGATGTTTTCTTTAATGGATAAATTGTTGGAACCCCATCAATTTAGCCTTTCCTTCTTTAGATGAATTTAGATCTTTACAAAATGGAACCTCCAGTGGGTAATGTTTTGTCTCCAGGATGCCTTTCCTTTGTTCCATCGTACTGCAGGTGGTATCTCTTCAGCTGGATCTTGGTAACAATTGCCTCTGATTTCTTAGCATTGACTTGGATGCTCTCCAGTCTCAAAATATTCTCTGCCAAACATATCATTTTCACTCAGGTGTTTATGGCATGAACAGAGTGATGTTCTAGTCTTTGCAAAAATAGTATCATGGAAATTGCCCCTGATAGACTCCTTGTTTTCTTCGAAACTTTCATGAGCCAGTCTCCAGTGTCCACATTTCTCTCATCATTCTTGTTTTCCAAGCTCTGCCAAGAGAGCCCACTAAGCTCTGATTCTAGTATGTCAGGGCTTTTCTAACTGCAAAGTACCAGACTCTTCCATACTTCAACACAAAACAGTCACAAAGGTCTAAGAATCCAGAGGTCAGGCTTATCATGGGCAAGGACCCCATTTCTCAGCACCAATTTTGGTCCCCCCCCATTTTTTTTTGGTCTCCAACCTGTAGTCTCATAATGCCTATTAGTTAGCCTCTATGATAGTGTGAGACAATTTCTTAACAATGAATCTTTTTACAAGACTATACGCACAGACTTTTTATTGGTTATATTTATTTGGAGAATTCTGACCACTATAGACATAGTTTCTGGCATACTATTATATATTTAATTTTAGGAAATTCAATAATAAGCAGTCAGTTATGAACTAATCTGTCACTATTGTTGCAACTTGACACTTACATTTATGGTATACTCAACTCTTCTAAATGTGACTTTCTGATTAAAAATGGAATTTAATAGCAGTAAATACTTAGAAGATAATTGTACTTATATAATATTGAGATTTAATTAGAAATGCAAATAAGCAAGTTAGCATAATAGACTGCTATTTAGGCTCCTTCAGGAAAAGCCTNGAAGTCATTGTTTAGAAGACCTGAAAATTATGGAACTGTGGTTACTGAATGGATTTTTAATAAAGTTCTGGATAATTGAGCAGAAAAAAAATCTGTAATGATCTAATGTTTATCCCAAATTTGCATGTTTTACTCATATTATTTTTCTTTACTAGGGAAACCTCAAAATATGTTTGCAGGAGATTATTACTATTATTTTCCATTTATTAGAAAGTTTACAAGTCACTGAGTTTTGGCATGCAAAGGTTAATTCATATGCTTTTTAAATGCTGAGGATAAAGTATTTGTTTCCAGAATTGTTTTCTATTGTATTTGGTTTGGGCAACAATCAGAGCATGTGAAAGATAGCACAACTATTAACTCATGATTTAAAACCAATGGCACAGTAATTGACCTTCATCTGGCTGTGGTAGTGAAAAAAAAATCTGTATATTGAGCTTGGTAGGGTGACACTCATTTCAGCAATCTCTACACTACATGGCAAGAGGCCAGAGGATGCAGAGTTCTATTCTTGCCTGGGCTATTAGACAAACCCTGACTGAAAAATCCAATTAACCAAACAAATAAACAAGGAAACTGAAATTAAACTTTAATAAAATACAAATTTATAATATCATCTTAGGACAACCAAAACCTTAAAACTAGAAACAAATTAATTGAAACACAGCAGATATGCAGTAGATTTACTAAAAGAAGTGGGGGGAACCAAATAAACTATTTTATTTCATTAACAATAAAATACAACTACTAAAATTTAAAGACAAAGTATCTAAGGTCAGAAATATTTTGTTTAAATCCTAAGCTAAGGTTTTATAACAGAAGAGGAAAACAGTCTCTTTGCTTATGATACTTCTGAGAGAAATGGTTTCAGATTTCAATAGCAAAGATGTTTCCAGGATTTTAAGGCTGCAGACTGTTTTACAATTAAATTTAACATCTGACATTAGCACAGTCCTCACTGATTTACTGTTCAGTACAACAAGGTTGTCTCCTTTGCTTCAAATATCAAACACAATAGCAGACTGCCAAATCACTTATACTTTTATTTGACCTGGCTATGAATTCAAGTTCCCCAGTCCCTTCACAGACTTGATGATGTGTGACTTTTTCTAGGAAAATATGAGCAAGCATCTATTTACCACAGCTAGGAGACCCATGATAGACCATAGTTAATGACCCCACCCAAATCAAACTTGGGGAATCACTGATTTTGGGGGCAGGGGGTGTTTTTATTATTGTTGTTATATGTTTCTGTTATGTAATATTCTATTATGTAATAACAGAAACATAGGTATTCTTATTAAGAAAGGAATACTTACTGGAGTATGGATTACTCAAAGATAGTTGTATCTCTAAAAAGTCTATCTGAGCATAGGGTGATGACTCGTGAAAACTGCACCCCTTAACTACAGCACAAGTTAGTATCTTCATCCAAGCAGTTGTTAATACTTACATAACAATGGGAAGGAGCTTGTGAATCTTGTAAATTTCAGGATCTCAGAGACTTTTATGTTTTTTGCTTGCTGAATCTTGTCTAATTGCTTTTTCTTTTATCTCCCGAGTCTTAAGAAGCTTTCCTCCAGGATATAAATGTATGTGGACTTTGTTATATAGCAGGTTATTTGTCATGACAATCCATAGGATTGAAGGAGATACTCTACTTAGTGATGCTGTACTATATGGGGTGTATAAAGGGCAGAAGTGAGTAGGAAGCAATGCATTTTAAGTTCCAAGAAATGGTTGAGTATCTTCTGTGTTGCCTAGTTGGATCCTTCCACCCTCCTGAAATATACCTGTATCTTAATGAACTCTTCAAAAACTGGAGGCAGGAACTAAATAACTCTCTTGTTTCACCACAGGAAATTTGAAAATAATAACAGCAACAATAATCATTTGAATGTAATTTTCATGACAAAGTATATATTTGGCCATTAATACCCTATTGTTGAAACCATTCTGTAGGCTGCTGTTTTGTCTTATTTACTGTGTCCTTTGCCTTACAGAAGCTTCTCAGTTTCAGGAAGTCCCATGTATTCATTGTTGCTCTCAGTGTCTGTGCTACTGGTGCTATATTTAGGAAGTGGTCTCCTGTGGCAGTGTTCAAGGCTACTTCCTACTTCCTCTTCTATCAGGTTCAGTGTATCTGGTTTTATATTTCGGTCTTCGATTCACTTGGACTTGAGTTTTGTGCATGGCGATAGATATGGATCTATTTGCAATCTTCTACATGTTGACATCCAGTTATGCCAGCACCATGGCAGTTTCTCTGAAAATTGAGATTCAGTCTACTACAAGACCCAATGATACCACTCTTGGGCATATATGCAAGGTATGCTCAATCATACCACAAGGACACTTGCTCAACTATTAGCAGCATTATTTATAATAGCCAGAACCTGAAAACAACCTAAATGCCCCTCAATCATAGAATGGATAAAGAAAATGTGGTACATTTACACAATGGAATATTACTCAGCAATAAAAACAATGACTTTATGAAATTTGCAGGCAAATGGATAGAACTAGAAAAAATCATTCTGAGTGAGGTAACTCAGACCCAGAAAGACAAACACAGTATTTATTCACTCATAAGTGGATATTACATATAAAACAAAGGATAACCAGGTTATAATTCACAGCCCCAGAGAAGATAGATAACAAGGAAAACCCCAAGAGGGACAAATGTGGATTATCTTAGGAACAGGAAATCAGTAAGATATCCTTGATAAACTGGGGGTGGAGGGGAAGAGGGGATGGGATGGGGGATGAGACCATGATGGAACTGGATGGTTGAGATGGGGTAGAGATGGAGTGGGAGAGCATTGAAAGAGATTGTCATGATAGAGTAAGCCATTGTGGGTTTAGGGAGAAACCTGGTTCTAAGGAAATTCCCAGGAATTCATAAGACTCCTAGCAACAGTGGAGAGGGTGCCTGAACTGGAATTCTCCTATAATCAGATTGGTGTCTACTCTAATTGTCATCATAGAACCTTTATCCAGGAACTGATGGAAGCAGATGCAGAGATCCACAGCCAAGCACTGGGACGAGCTCCTGGAGTTCAGTCAAAGAGAGGCAGTAGGGATTATATGAGCAATGGAGTTAAGATCATGATGGGGAAACCCACAGAGACAGCTGAAATGAGCTAGTGGGAGCTCAAGGACTCTGGACTGACAGCTAGAGAGCCTGCATGAGGCAGAATTAGTCCCTCTGAATGTGGGTGACAGTTTTGTGGCTTGGTCTGTTTGTGGGACCCTTGGTAGTGGGACTAGGATTTATCCCTGGTCCACAAACTGGCTTTTTAGAACCCATTCCCTGTGGAGGGATACCTTGCTCAGCCTTGATGCAAGGAGGAGGGGCTTGGTCCTGCCTCAACTTGATATGCCAGCCTTTGTTGACTACCTAAGGGAGGACTTACCCTCTCTGAGGAGTGGGTGGGGTGAAGTGGGGGGACAGCAGGAGGAGGGGAGTGGGGAACTGTGGATGATATGTAAAATGAAATAAAAATTTTAAAAAATCGCATAACAGGTCTTAGGACATACGATGAAACTTACTAGTGTTGTTTAGGTAAATTGACATAGTGTCAAGCTGCCTTCTAAATACTTATGTACACTCATATACAAATGTTACTTTTAGTCTTAGTCCTAGAAGTGTATCTTTGCAAAGAATAATGCTGAATGAAAAAATTCATTGCTGCTCCAGGTGGTGAGACTGATTGATGATTTGTCAAGTGCTCATTCATGGGAAGGACATTCATAGCACCTCCTCTAAGTCCCAGGGAACATGATGAAAGTGTGGACAAAAATATATAAGAGGGAGATACAATCAAGATCTCATAGCTTCAGCATCTGCTTGCAAAGGACTCTCACAATAGTGGCCTTGTCAATAGTCAATCATGGTTTTGGAGTGACCCACCTAACATTACTCTTCTGTGCTGAAGTATTGTTTACTGATGGAGGGGAAGCACGGGCTTTCTCTTCAATTTTTTCTGATGAGCCCACCATACTCCAATGGATAGTTCCAAATAAAGGGTCACAAGAGAGACCCTGGTTAATACAGTGGGTCACAAAACAAAATAAAAGACATGAAAGTGTAAGGAGACAATAGGGATGGAAGTGACCTGAGAGGTGAGTTTCACAATAATCATACAATACATAAGGATTAAATTGTCACAGACAGATTGTACAAAATATTACAAAATAGTTGAGATCTGTTGATCAACAGCTCAAACAAACTAATACACTGATACTTGGAACTTCAATAAAAATAATAGAACTCATGGTGGACAAGTTATTATCAAATAAANACTCAACAATTTTTTATCCAGTGAAAGAATTTGAAGCAATAGATCAAGAGGTCATAGAGCTCCAGTTCACTTCAGTGAAAACAGACACTCCAAGAAGGAGTAGAAAAGAGAAGTTGCCTTCAAAGGATGTAATTAATTTTGTGTTAGTGTTTTCCCTCCTGATAATTTAAGGTCAGAAATCAATAGACCAACATCAGCAGCTTTTAAAGGGATAAAAAAAGGACAGCCTAAAAATGCTGTACTCAGAAAGCCAACATCTCTCTGCACGAATAAGAGAAAGTTTCTTAGGACATTCAAGAACAAGAAATTTGTACAACCTAAACAGTCATACTTAAAACTTATTTAAATATCTACCCAGCTAGTGGAAGTATGCATTGAAACAAAATGTTCAACATAGGAAGCAAATGAAGGAAATGAATAAATTGTGATGAGCACTGAAAACAGAAAAATTTATATAAAATAATTACTCTTAATAAAATAAAAGTTCATGAATGGACCCATTTAAAAGAAGATGTGAAGATAAATATTTTATTTTGTAAAGAGTGATGACACCAAAAGTAACAACAAGAATATAGCTTTTGCTATATTTGTTGATTTTCAATGAACAGTGCAAGCACATAATTTAGTATTAATTACTTGATGTAACTGTTTAAAACAGTAAAGCACTGAGTTCTTAGATGAAAAACACCACAAGAATGATCCCAGTTTGACTACTAGCAATTGTGAAGAGGTTGCCTGAACTGGCCTATCCCAGTAATCAGATTGGTGAATACCCTAATTGTCATCCTAGAGCCTTCATCCAGTAAGTGATAGAAGCAGATGCAGAGATCCACAGCCAAGCACCAGGCTGAGCTCTGGGAGTCCAGTCAAAGAGAGGCAAGAGGGATTATACGAACAAGAAAGGTCAAGATCATGATGGGGAAATCTACAGAGACAATTGAACCAAGCTCGTTGGAACTCAAGAACTTTAGACCAACAGCTGNGGAGCCTCCACAGGACTGGACTAGGCCCTCTGCATACCAGAGGGGAGACAGTTTTGTAGCTTGGTGTGGGGGACCAGCTCCCACATTTATTTACCCCAGGGACTCTTGAGGAATGAGGGATAAGAGACTTAGATAGAAGTGAAAAGGGGAGAGGGAAAGATAGAAAATGCAGGATAGACTCAAGAGGGCCCGGATCCTAACCTATCGGGCCTTGACTGTCTCTGCCCTAGGGTACTTAAAGGAATGCCGAGGGGTGGAGCAAAAGACCTTCCCCCAGCATAGTCAAGTGCAGACCATCTCAGACACCTGTACTCAGGTCCATGGTCCAATTATCCTCTCTATGCAGACCTGCTGAGTAAAGCCACTAGGCCACCTAAAAATGGGCTCCCACAGCTTGGTCTGTTTGAAGGGCCCCTGGCAGGGGGATCAGGATCTATCCCTGGTGTGTGATCTGGCTTTTTGCAACCTATTCCCTATGGTGGGATGCCTTGCTGACCCCTGATTCAGGGGGCAGGGGTTTGGTCCTGCCTCAACTGAATGTACTAGGCTTTGCTGACTCCCCATGGGAGGCCTTACTCTCTCGGAGTAGGGGTTGGGGGATGGGGAAGAGGAAGGCTACAGGGGAGCAGAAAGAGGGATGAGAGATGGATATGTGGTAATGCAAAATTAATAAAAAAATTTAAATTAAAAAAGAAAGAAAGACATTAAATTCACCATCCACATAGGGTGGTCACAACCATATTTAACTCTGGCTCCCAGGGGACCTAATGACTCTAATGTTTCTTCCAGGGACGTTTNCACTAACGTGTTCACATCTACACACAAATATAATTAGAAATAATAAAAATTAATCTTAAAAAAAGAAAACGTCTGAGAGCATGGGTTGATCTTTACATAATCGGTTGATCTTTTCATAGACGTTGATGCTTTCATTATATTTCATTGAAAAGAGCTTGAATTGTCTTTAGCTCTGTGAAGGTTACCACTCTAGTAAACATAGTTTTAAACTTACCAAATTGTCAAAGAAATTAAATGAATGTTTTAACTGAAAAATACAAAATGCCACATATAAACAAGAGAAGAACTAAAATTGAAAATAAGTGCAATAAAATCATATTCTGCTTTACTGAAATTCAAACTACAATTGATTTCTTTTCCTATACTGAACAAAGGATTAATTCAGTAACAGTTAATGAAGTAAATATTCCCCTGTTTTTCACTGTTGAGTATTTTTAAGTAAATTGTTTTTTTTTTCTTTCTTGAAAATAACTTAGAACTGTGTTCTATTTATCCTTAAATTACTGTATACTCTTTGACTCAGTCAATTCANTTCCAGGATTCTGCCCTAGGGAAAATGCAGGAATATACATCATGATTTATAAATGAGGACATTCATTGTAGTGCTCTTTGAAATAATAAAGCACTAGTGGAAACTTTAGGTACCATAGAATAGATAAATTATGTCACAGCATTATGATGGGCCACCATTCAGTTATTAAATAACATATCCCCTAAAATCTTTTATATGTGAAAACATCACAATGTGATGTTATCTTAAAAGTGGTAAACTAAAATGTGTATATTATTGTTTCTTTCCAGCACCTCACTAGCTGCTCGATGGCATGTGATCTGTCATTCTAAAGATTAAAATCTTTCTTGTTCACACATACACACACACACAGAGTAAGCTATAAAATTATATATATTATTATATATATTACATATATGTTACATATTATATACATTATATACATATAATATATATTATATGTATATAATATATAATATATACATATAATATATATACATATAATATATAATCTTAATTATATAAAATATATAATATACTTATATACAGCTATAAATTATATAGAATATATTTATATTATAGTAACTATATACTATATATAAATAATGATAAAAGTATATGTAGTATATAGCATATTATATATACATATAATTTTATAGCTATTCATATAAGTATATGAATATATATAAGAAAGTATATCATTAAATATCAACTTAGTAATTGGAAAAGTATTTTCATAGTGTCTATATTTAATACATATTCATATACTTAATATATGATTTATTTATCATATATAATTCCCCATTTTTACATAAGATAGGTTTTATATGTTACATATTCTAAATTTGTGCACAATCCAAAAATCCCTTTTTATATTAAATTAAATGATTGCTGACTATTACTGTACACCATGAAAAATTCCTTTCAAATTTGAAAGTAAGTTTTGTATTATATCTGTAAGCAATAGAATGCCAGTAGATACAACCACTACACCAGTAATTCATTATTATATTTAAGATGTACTTGCTTAGAAATTGCATCTCTCAGTGATTAGGCTTCTTTACCAAAGAAGTATTTTAATCAAAATTGAATACAATGAATAATTTNCAATGACCATTTTCACTAACCCTTCAGATGCCTGTAGGCAGTCACCCCATATATATGTCTCTCATTCAATATGTCTATCTGCATCTCTCTGCTAAGTGAAAATTTCTGAAATCTTCAGTGACTGTATGACAGGTGCATCATCTTCTTTCTTCTGGAGCTGTCGATTAAAAAATTCCAATATAGGATTTGAGAAGATGCTTTTAGATAACTCTATTCTATTTGTTTTGAAAAAGTGTCTCTAAAGTAATCTATTACAAACTGTGCAATTTTCTAAAAGCCAAAGCTAGTTGCCTAGCAACATACTTGGTTATGTCATATAATAAAAGCAATATGATAAAACGCTATTTTCAGGTATTAATCCCTAAAAACCTTTCTAACTAAAAGAACACATTTTACAGATGGAAATTTTTGAGCAATGGGACTTAGACAAACAAAATAAAAGGATAGATAGTGTACTAATTGAGAGTCATTTTCTTAATGACACAATATTAACATTTAAGACCCACTGTAAGGACAAGAATCATCTTTGTCAGATTCCCCATGCTCTCTACCTGGTGCTTCGGAGGCACTCAGTGCATTAAAAGCCTTCAGTAAGAGGATGAAATTGCACGTCTTCTAAGAGTACTTAATGGTGTTATGACATGCACTGAACACACAGGGTGACTTAAATGAAACAGGAAGTATCTTAGTTTGTAAAACTTCTTTTTTTTGAAATGTCAAAACTATTAGAGCAAGAAAAATTTAAAAGCTAAATTTAAGTCTAAGTATGAAAATCAGAACAATTATCTCTTGGACTTTTTATTAATGTGTGTTCATTGGTATTTTTTCTTTCCATCTGAGTTATCTGGAAAAAAAAACCACATCACTTATCTTTTTAGCTTTTAACACTTTCCTGATAATTATGAATATTAAAGATTGACCAAATCTGTTTTGTTTTCACTTCTTTAAAAAAAATATCTTCAATTTCTCTGTTTTTCACACACTTCAATTTTTTCCTGTTGTCCCTGTCCACCACTGGCAATTGTGGGTGATGGTGGTGGGTGTGGGAGACAGGATATGGTGGAGGAGTTCATAAACTATGGGAGATTATCTCATAAAAATTCAGTTGGCACTGAAGAAGTTGTCCTTTCTGATACCACTGCAAACCTGGAGTTTAAACCCACACTACTCTAAGAAACTTTCATTTTTATCTGGTTTCTATTTCTTTGACGCTTAATAGTTATAGATACACTGCTGTTCATTACATGTTCATATCCCAAGATGCTGTTATTATCAGCAAGGTGTGAAGATGACAGGCAGGGCAAATAACGGAGCATCAGTCATTTTAATGTTTCAGTCATTGATAAGTAACTTTTAGTTTGATGTTATTAGCTGCTAGTAGGAGAACCTGTTTTTTATTAAAGGGCCTACTATCCCTTTCTATCTTAAAAAGACTGGTCATAATAGTCCTGGACTGAAGATCCAAAGATAGCCATTACAAGAGGCCTACATAATTTTCCTCTGTAATCCAGGAGGGCATAAATGACTTCATCCAGGGTGGAAGTGATGCCAAACATTTGCAGATGCATTTTACTGAGAATCCTTTGTTCTGGATTCACATTAGAGTAAGAGTACTGAGGATGGTGACATCAAAGGCATGAGTAAAAGTTAAGTGAGGAAAGCACATTTTTGGGTTTGCTTTTACATTATTTTTTAGAGTGAAATTAAAAACTGTTGGGGAGCAACAGAAAAGTCCGTAGTCAAAGAAAAGATGTTTATGCAAAAACATAATAGAAGTAATGTTTGTTTTTTAACTTTTATTTGTTGCATTTTAATAATATTTCTTTCAACAACCACATACTGTTGTAAAGGGATTATTTACTTAGACACTGTTGTTAGCAGATCTCATATACAATTACTCATTATCCTTGGTACTCAAGGAGCCTACAGAAGTAAGGGGTATTATCACATAAAAATGAAGAATGGATGAGGCTTAGAAGATTTCACATGAGGAGAACCTGTCCCCTGCCTGATATCTTCCTAAATGAGAAATCTATAACAACTCCTAAAACAAATAACAACAGAGAAGGATCACATGGCAATAATCTCCAGAGGAGCAAGTATGGATCTCTACCTTTTATATTATATGTTATTGTTTGTTTGGGTCTTCCTTCCTTCCT
>LZPO01055484.1:54212-72082 GCA_001675575.1 Neotoma lepida | reverse complement strand
AGTTCATAACAGTAGCAAAATTACAGTTTTGGAGTACCAACATAAGTAATTATGGTTTGGGTTCACCACAGCAAGATGAACTGATAAAGATAGCATCATTGAGAACCACTGACCTAAATCAACTTTTCAAATATCCATTTATCAGTTGGCTGTTTCCATGATATGAGTAGTGCATAGAGCATCATGCAATATGGATAAGTAGGTATCACTGTAGTCAGGCATAAAGTCCTTTTGCAATATGCCCAAAGGTGGTATAGCTGGATTGTGATGAAGATCTATTGCTAGCATTTTTAGGAACCTCCACTTTGATTTCCATAGGGGCTGTACCAAATTGTTCCCGAACCAGCTCTNAATTATAGTTTCTCTTTCTCCCATTCATATGTACATGCATTTGTGCTCAGCCTTTTAAATTTTACTTGTATTTATTTTTGAAATTTTCTTTTATATGTATATGTATTTACCTGAATTCATGCATTTGTACCACAGATCTACAAAGACTTAGGGTTTCATAACAGTCAGTGGGATCTCCATGGATGGCCATCACAGATCACTGTGGGACATTCCTGGGGTTAGCCGTTGAGTCTGGGTCTTCTGTAAGAGCAGCAAATCCTGTTAACTTCTTAGCCGTCTTTGTAGGCATAGTCATTTTTTTTCCTACTCTTGTCATTCTGTTGCAACATGAGATCACAAAGTTTAATTTGCATTTTACTGGTGTCTAAAGATGCTTAACACTAAAAAAAAAAATTCCTCAGCCACTTGTATTTCATCTTTTCATAATTTTCTGTTTGCTTCCATAGCCTCCTATAGTATTGCTTTTTTTGTTTTCAGTATACTTAGGATGCTATCTGCTAATGCTCTGTCACAAGGATAGATGGTAAAAATATTTTTCCACATTCTGTGGGTTACCTTTTCACACAAATTGTCTTGCTCTTTTATGTAGAGATTCTTTTTGCTTCATGTGGTAATTACTATTTGTCAATTTTTGGTTTAATGCAGGTGTTATCATGATCTATTCAAACGGGGAAGAGGGTGTCTTTAGTGCCTGAACATTCAACTCTAATCCTTATTTTCTACTATGTCAGGATCTGATATCATGTTTTATGTCAAATCCCTTGATGTATTTGGAATTGAGTTGTGTTAAGTTGGACACATAAAGATCTAATCTTATTCTTTTTAATGTAGCTATTAAATTTAACAGGAGTATCAACAGTTCAAGATACTGCCTTTCTCTAATGTGCTCTCTTTGTCAGTTATCACGTAGCTGTTGAAGTTTGAGCATTTACTTGGGTCTTCAATTCTAATCCACTGGTCAATGAATGTGTTTTCATGTAAGTATCATGCTAATTTCATTATTACATCTCATCATTATAATTGCAGTTGGGATGGTGATTCTTCAAGCAGTTTTCATTTAATTGGTCAGTATCTTACCTATCATTGCTTTCTGTATTTTCATATGAAATTTAATAATATTTTTCATTTTTTATAATAAATGTGTTTGGAGTTTGATTGGAATTATGTTGATTCCCTGATGATTTGAGTAAAGATGTCTGTCTTAAAATATTTCTTTTACTAATCCNTGACATACGTGAGACAAAACAAATAGATTGTCAAGCTAATAGTAACTGAAAGCTTCATTACTACTCGCTTTCTTGATAGTGCTGTAGCTTCATAAATATGCTACAGAGATAAACGGAATCATACACATTGTCAACCTTGGAACCCTGTGAGCCACAGTAATGGCCAGGTTGCTAAGACAGGCCTACTGGTGCAACAGTGGTGTAAATATTGTGGGAGTGATCAACCACTTGCTTTCTGGATTTCATCCCATCTTTACAANATGGAACCTATACCTGAAACAGTTATCAAGGACANAGACTGTGGCTACTCAATTTGTGGGTCTGTATGGAGAATCTACTACAATTATTCTACTAAAAGCTTATTGTATTAAACCAAGTCCTGATGAATCATTTTATACCAATCTCTTNATACATATCTCAAATGAAGCATATAATGCTTCATTTTTGAATTAGCTGGTAATTAAAACACAAATGAACAGCTGATTAAGGTATAGAAAATTCGTGAATGCATAGTGGTCTACCCTAGGTGGGACATCTATATCACACCTCCTTCATCCTAAACCTCAGAGATCATTGAGCATGGCCAGTAGTAACGAATAGAAGAAACTGAGGTCATGGATAACTACAAGGAAACAGTGTTTGCTGGAATGAATATGAAACTTTCAAATATGAACTATGATGTTTTAATGTCATGTAGAAGACTTTCACAAGGTCAAGCCATGCAAAATTCAAGCATGGAAACAGGAAATATGCACTAAGTCACAGCAATTAGCTGAGGAAATGTAGGCAATGAATAGCGGCCAGGAGAGGTAGTTGAGGTATTTTCAGTGNTCNGACAACTTGTATGTCAAACTTGGTCCCATGGATGGATGCACACATTAGTGTATATAGTTAGTAATAATGGGACTGATTTCTTTTTAATGGGGACACAAAGCTAGGTATGGCTATGTGTGTACGGGTTGGGTACATGTATCTGTGATCAGGTGACAGGGGCATGGAAATACAATACATGAAAATTTTGAAAATGTATTTCCATACATTATATTCTGATTTCAGTTTCTCCTCTCCAAAATCCTCCTCTCTTACTCACCTACCCTAATCCCCACTCTTTCTCTCTATGGTTATCCCTGAGGGAAAGGATTGATGGAGACATGCCTTTTAGAACTGTATGTTCCAAGGTTTCTCACTCTATGGACATTGTCCGGATGTGGGTCTCTATTTACTCCCATCTAGTGCTGGAGGAAATTTCTCTGANGATGCCTGAGCAAGACAATGATCTACAAGTATAACATAATGTCATTAGAAGTCTTTTTATTACTAAGTTCCTGTAGTAGAACAGTAGTATTTGGTGTTCCTCTTGATTCCTGAACTTTCTTTTTCAGGTGCTTGGCTACTCAGGAAGTTTTGACAATACATTCCATTTCAGAGAGTGGGCCTTAAGTCCAATCTGGTATTGGTTGATTAGTCTCACAATATTTGTGGCCACTTTTGGACTACCACATCTTGCAGGCAGGTCATCATTGTAGATAGACAGTTTCGTAGCGGGGTTGGGTTTACCTTTGTCTCTCGGCAGCATGCAGTGCGGTGTACCATGAGTACTAGTCAATAGGCATAAAGGTTCTAAATAAGCACTAGCTCTACTTCTCCACATTCAATGAGTTGTACAGGCGTTGACTAAGCAATAGGGCCTTTCCACCAGCTTGTGAAGAGCAACCAAATAACCTTTGATTGTTTGGGGTTTCCCTTGGGGGTAGTTTTTGCCAACAATTGAGTTAGATGTAACCCATCCCTGGAGCTGGAGACTTTATTTGATGACAAGAGATATCCAGTTGAGATTTTGACTTGCCATTTTTTGGTGATTCCATTGAGAACATCTTCATATATGTGTGTATTTTAGGAAGCTTCTACTCTGTTAGACTTCTGTACAACCCCTCAAGTGGCAGTTTGGCTGACCCTCCCAGTATTCTCTCCCTGACTACTCTTTTTTCTCCCTTCTTTTTTTGGTACTCCAGGTCCAGAACCCTCCTCACTGCCATCCATAACAATCCATTCTATTTTTTTCCCTAGGGTGATACAACCCTTCTCTCTATTCCCTGACTCTATGCTTAACCTCTGTGGTTAAATGTAAAGTAGCCTACTTATCAAATACTTAACCACTAACATCCACATATAAGAAAATGCACACCATATTTGTCTATTTGTCTCTGGGTTACCTCATTCAGAATGATTTTGTTTTAGCTCCACCTGATTACATGAAAATTTCATGATTTCATGTTCTTAACAGCTGAGCAATATTCCATTGTGAAAGTGTACCATGTTTTCTTTATCCTTTCATCTACTGGTGGTCAACTAGTCTGTTTCCAGTTTCTGGCGATTATGAATAGAACATCAATGAACACGTTTGAGAAAATGTCTAGGTAGTAGGTTCTAGAGTCCTTTGTGAATATATTAAAGAGAAATATAGCTAGATTTGAGGTAAATCTATTCACAACTTGCAGAAGATCTCCCACACTGACTTCCATAGTAGCTGTATAAGTTTGCATTCTTACCAACAATTCATGAGTTTTCTCCTTACTCTACATCCTTGATGGAATGAGGTATCACTTGTTTTATTGATCTTGACCATTCTGACTAGTGTAAGATGAAATTCCAAAGTATTTTTTTATTTGCATTTGCCTGATGATGAAGAATGTTGAACATTTCTCCATGAATATCTCAGCCATCTATGTTTCCTCTTTTGATATTACCAGATTATATGTGTACAATTTTAATTGGGTTATTTATTTTCTTGGTGCCAAGTATTTCAGATTTTTATATATTTGAGATACTAGCCTTCCTTCTAATGCGTAGCTGGTAAACATCTTTCCCTATACTTTAGCCTGGCAATTTTTTCTGAATGATGGTGTCCTCTGTAATACAGAAGCTGTTCATTTTCATGAGTTCCATCTATCAATTGTTTTTAATGCCTGAGCTATTGGAGCTCTGGTTAGAAATTCTTTTCTTGTGCTGATGAGTTCAATATCATTCCACACTTTCTCTTTTAACAGATCAGTGTATCTGGCTTTATGTTCAGGTCTTCGATTCATTTTGGGTTGAGATTTGCACAGGGTTATAACTATGGATCTATTTGCACCTTCTACATTTAGCCATCTATTTTGACCACCAGCATTTATTGAATATGTTGCCTTTTTCCTATGTGTATTTCTGGTTCTTTTTATTATAATAATATCAGGTGTCTGTAACTGGGGACACTTATGCCTGGGTCTTCCATTCGATTTCATTGATCAACGTATCTGTTTTTATGCCAATACCATGCTGGTTTTATTACTTTAGCTCTGTAGTAAAACTTGAAATTGGTGATAGTGATNCCTCTAGCAGTTCTTTTATTATTCAGGATTGTTTTAATTTTACTGAGTTTTTTGTGTTTCCCTATGAAGCTGAAAACTTTCCTTTTCAAGTACTGTGAAGAATTGTGTTGACTATTGGTGGGCATTGCATTGAAAATATACATTGCTTTTGATGGAATGACCACTTTTACTATATTATTCCTTCTGATCCATGAGCATGGGAGATCTTTCCTTCTTTTTCTATCATCCTCAATTCTTTATTCAACTCCCTAAAGTTTTCATTATGTAAATGTGCTACATTTTCCTAACCCATTCTACAGTTGAGGGGCATCTAGTTGGTTTCNAGTTATGGCTATTATGAACAAATCTTCATGAACGTGGTTGAACAAGTATCTTTATGGGGTGATGGAGCATCCTTTGAGTATATACCTAAGGGTGATTTAGCTAGGTCCTGAGGTAGATTGATTCCCAATATTTTGAAGAACTGCCATATTGATTCCCATAATGGCTGTACTAGTTCGCACTCCCACCAACAATGGAGGAATGTTGCTCTTTCTCCACATCCAAGCCAGCCTGAGCTGTCACTTGTGCTTTTTATCTTAGCCATTTTGACAGGTTTAAGACTGAATACCAATGGAGGTTTGACATTGATAACCATGATGTCTAAGGGCGCTAAACATTCTTTTAGTGTTTCTCAGACATTTAAGTTCCCTCTGTTGAGAATTCTCTGTTTAGATACATACCCCATTTATTTNTTTATTTATTTAAAAAATATTTTTTTCATTTTAAATACCAAGCCCAGTTCTCGCTCCCTCTCTTCTCCCACACCTTCCCCACATCCCCAACCCCACCCTCATCCACTCCTCAGAGACAGTAAGGCCTCCTTTGGGGAGTCAACAAAGTTTGGCATACTAAGTTGAGGCAAGACCTAGGCCCTCACCCCTGTGTCAGGGCTGAGCAAGGGATGCCACCCTAGGGCCTGTGTTCCAAAATGCCATTTCATGCACCCGAGATAAGTCCTGGTCCCACTGCCAGGGGCTACCAAAACTGATCAATCCACATAACTGTCACCCACATTTAGAGGGCCTAGTTCAGTACCATGCGTGTTCCCCAGCTGACAGGTCAGAGTCTATGAGATCCCATGAGCTTGGGTCAGCGATCTCTGTGGTTTTCCCTTTGGTTTTTGATGTCTAGTCTTGAGTTCTTTATGTATTTTGGATATTAGCCCTCTGTCAGATGTAGAGTTGGTAAAAATCCTTTCCCATTCTGTAGGCTGCCATTTTGTCCTATTTATGGTCCCTTTTGCCTTACAGAGCTTTTCAGTTTCATGAGGTCCCATTTATTTGTTGTTGTTTTAGTACCTGTGCAATCAGTGTTAAGTTCAGGAAGTTGTCTCCTGTGCTAATGAATTCAAGGCTACTTCCCACTTTCTCTTCTATTAGATTCAGTACATCTGGTTTTATGTTGAGGTTTTTTTGATCCACTTGGACTTGAATTGTGTGCAGGGTGATAGATATGGATCAATTTTCACTCTTCTGCATGGTTCTGGTAGCCTACATGACCTCAGGAGTTCTAAGTACCATTGTGGTCACTGGTAAAGCAGGGGGCTTCATCTATAGTTGTGGGCCAGGATCAAACAGTATACTTTGATGTCTTAGTATCTTTCCGAACTGAAACCAATTTCTTTTCTTTGGTCATCTTGATTGCTTTGATGTTAAGATCATCCAAAGCCTCCCTTAGTGTAACCATCACAATGCTGTTTAGCTCTGATTGACAACAATATAATCTTTGGCTATCAACCTGTTAACAAGTTTTTCACTTACATGCTATACTGTGTATAACTGTTCTGTAGAAGATCAACAGCTATCTCCAAAAAGGCAGGAGAAGATTCAATTCTTTACAAACAAAAAAAAAAAAAAGAAAGAAAAAGAAAAATGTCTCTGGAAGCAAGGGTGTGTGGCAGTGCTTCNCAATCTGTGGGTCANGATCCTTTTTTGGGGTCACATATTAGATATCCTGGATATCAGACTTTTACATTATAATTCATAACAGTATCAAAATTACAGTTATGAAGCAGCAACAAAATACTTTCACGATGGAGGGGATCGCCACAACATGAGGAACTGTATTAAAATGTTACAGCACTAGGAAGGTTGAGAAACACTGGTGTGTGGGTTTCCTTTTTTTTTAATTAAGAAATTTTCTATTCCTTTTACATACCAACCACAAATCACCACCTCCTCTCTCCTCTCACACCCTCAGTCTTCTTCCCCAACCCACACCCCCATTCTCACCTCCTCTAAGGCAAAGCCTCCCANGGGGAGTCAGCAGAGCCTGGTACATTCAGTTGAGGAAATTCCACAAACATGTCAGCAGAAGAGAGCAGGGATGGTCTCTGACCCACAGGTCCTAATCCTCAAGAAAGGGGCAGTTTATCAGAATTAAATTTAGCCTTAGATGTGATCTAAACTATGTCCTACAGAATTTTAGACATTTTAGGCTGTTCTCAGGCCTGTGTGGAAGGAGAAAATTACACATTTTCTCTTGCTACTTTAGTCAGATGGTAAATAACAAAATCAAGTACATCTTCCTTCACCAACTTTTCCTATGCACCCCCAATTTGTAGAGAAATTCAGAGACTCATGATACTGGTTCATTGATCCTCCTGCACAGGGACACTTTTGTTCTTAATCCATCATCAGGAAAACTCATGGCCAGCAGTCCCTGTGGTAATTTTCAGGGAAATAATTTAAGTTGGTTGGATTTCCTTGCTAATCTAGTATGAGACTAACGTTGTAACTGTTACACCAATGCATATTTAATGAATAGGTTAAAAAAATCTCAGAGATTGCACTTCCTCTGTCAGGCTTAGAGGGATGAGCCTTTATGTGCTGAGGCATCTCCCAACCACACAAAATTATTGTCAGATGAGCGAACTGAACTTTCAATGCAATTCCCACACTGCTGACATTGAAGAAGCCACTCCTAACTAGGCTCACATGCCTTCTGCCACTGCAGTGCAGCTTGGAAAACGTGATCCTGATTTTATATATGGGATTTTCCACTTTCTTATGAATCTGTTTTCTAAGCTTCTCCCATTATTTCATTTTGACTTCCTTTCCATTCTTTCCAAATCTGCTGTGGCTGTGAAAGATTTTCAGGAGAAAGGACATATCTTGTTACTACCAGTCAGCAAAAAAACCTTTGGGGGCATCAATTCTCTAAGATGGTTCATTTTGAAGAGCTTAGAAAGCTTTCAAGTTTCTACAGTGCCTAAGATGGAGTATTATTTTAGGAGAAGATATCTAAAATTATTCAATCTTTAAAATGTTTTATTTATAATAAACAAACACATCACAACATAGAATTAATTCACTTTGCCTTCAGTAACCACTGAGTGTGGGACCAGCCCAACAATGTAGTTTATATAAAAGTAATTTATAATAAACCACAACAAACATAGTTTTATACAAAGAAANCAAAGCATTTCTTTTAAAAGCAGGAATAAGACAAGGATGCCTGATTTCTCCATCTCTGTTTTGTTTAGTGCTTGAAGTCTTAGTTAGAGCAATAAGACTATGAAAGGAGATAAAAGGAATAGAAATAAAACTCAAGACATTAAGGTGCTCATTTTTTTGTTTTCGTTGTACTTTATTCTAAGTGCCTTTATTCCATCCAAAGAAGTTGTTAAATGCCTTAATATTAATAATCATGAGATAAAAGCTGTTGATAAAAAACACTACAAAATGGCCTAACATATAAGATAAATTAGCAAGAGGACTTATGTTTTAAAATGAAAATACCCTAAAGATCAGGAGGAAACTTATACAACTGATGCATAGATTTAGCAAAGTAGCAGGATACAAAATTAACACACAAAAATTTACAGATTTCCTATATAGAGATAGCAAATATACCCAGAAAGAGATCAAGGAAATTATAACTTTCATAATAATCATAGAATAAAAGGAAAATATCTCAGGATTAGTCTAAGCAGCGAAACATTTTTGCAATAAGATAGTATAATAAATATAATAATATAATACTTTATACATTATTCTTATAATGATTTTTAAAATTTTTAAATATTTTATATTTATTTTTTAATTTCACAATTTTATTTTATATTTTATGTAAAAATTATATGTAATTCTCACTTTTCAGTTTTGTAAATAATATAAAAATTTATAATAAAAATGACATTGAAGAAAGAAGTTGAAGACCTCAAAAAATGAAAAACTTCTTATGCTCATTGTTTCACAGAATTAATATTGTGAAAATACAAAAGTAATCTACATATTACATGCAAATCATGAAAATTCTAACACAGTTCTTCACAGAATTTGGAAAAATATTTATAAGCTTAGTATAGAAGCAACAACAGTAGTAAGAGACAGGATACCTATGACTAAAATGAATAATGAAAGAATTTCTGGAGACATCATCCATTCCTGATTTTATGCTGTTATGTAGAGCTATAGAAATAAAAAATCATAGTATTGGCATAAAAGCACATATTTTGATTGATCACTAAAATGGAAGACCCAAACATAAGTTCACACACCCACAGACACCTGATTTGATAGATGATGGGAATGTCTTTCTATAAATGTGTTGCTCTGATTGGTTAATAAATAAAGCTGTTTGGCCAATGGTGAGGCAGAATAAGGTTAGGTGGGACATTCTAACTAGGGGAAGAGAAGCCGAAAGCAGAGCAGGGGCAGACGCCATTCTGCCGCCCAGAAAGCAACATGTAACTGTGCACAGGTAAAGCCACGTGGAACACGTGGCGACATAGATTTATAAAATGGGTTAATTTAAGATATAAGAGCTAGCTAGCGAGAAACCTGCCAGGGCCACAGTTTAAAAATGATATAAGCCTCTGTGTGTTTATTTGGGTCTAAGCGGGCCGTGGGAGCCAGGCGGGGAAACCGGACAAACTTTCGTCTACAGATAGAGAAGTATACACTGAAGAAAAGACTGTAATTCAAAAAATTCTTCATGGTCAAATTGGATAGCTATATGGAATGAATATAGAACTACAGTTCTCACCCTACACAAGCTAAACTTGAAAACTATCAAGACATCAACTTAAGTCCTGATATTCTGAATCAGATAAAAGAGAAAGAAAGGAATAAGCTTGAATTTACAGGCACAGAACAGAACTTTGGGAAACAGATAATGATAGAGCAAATCTTTTTGTTTGTTTGTTTGTTTTTGGTTTTTGTTTTGAGCCAGGGTTTCTCTTTGTAGTCCTTGCTGTCCTGGAACTCACTCTATAGAGGAGGCTGACCTCGAAGTCAGAGATAAACCTGTCTCTGGCTCCTAGGTGCTAGGATTAAAGGCACATGTCACCACTGCCTGGTTATATAGCAGATCTTAATACTAACAATAAATAGTACCTCACGAAACCAAAATCTCTCTGCATTTGAATGAAATGATAGCCTACAGAGTGGGAAAATTGTCTTTACCAATTACATATGACTGAGAACTAGTACACAGAATATACAAAGTACTAAAAAACAAACAAATACACAAACAAAAGACACTGAAAACATGGCGCATAGAACTGCATAAAGATATCTCAAAAATGAACCACAAACGATTGAGAAATATGAAAATATTCACCATCCTTTACCATCGGGAATATGTGAATTGAAACTATATTATTTCACCACACACTTGTAAAAAGACAAGATAAATAAAGTAAATTACAGCACATGCTGGTGAAGATGTAGGGAGAGGGATTACTGGAGGGAATATAAAGTGGTAAGGCCATTGTGGACATCAGTGTGGAGGATCCCCCAAAGGTTGAAAATAGACCTACTACAAATTCATCTGTACAACTATGGGCATAAGCCCAAAGAGCTCTACAACTTATGATCCAGATACATCTTCAGACATATTCACTGCTCCTCTATTTTTAGTAGCCNAAACTGGAAATGCCCAAATATTCATCAGCTGAATAACTGACAACCAAAATGGTATGTATTTACACAATGTGGTATTATTCAGATGTTATGAAAAATGTAATTCACAAATAAATGGATGAAGTGAGAAATCATCATCATGAGTGTTAGATTTTACACTGTAGATATATGAATGTTTTGTTTACAATAGTGTGTTGGGTTGTTTTATGTCAACATGACACAGTCTAGATGCACTGTGGAAGAAGAAGCATCATATGAGAAAAATGCCCCAACCAAATTGGCCTGTGAGCTAGCCTGTTGTGTATTTTTCTTAATTNATGATTGACTTGGGTAATGCTCCAGCACTGGGGGCACCGAGTATGGTGGGATGGAGGTGTTATAGGAAAGAAAAAGAAGTAAGCCATAAACAAGGTTCCTCAGCCAATCATTTCTCTCTAGAGGGAATAATAGAACATTTCTTTATTTTAGGGCATGGTGTGATCACATAGTGGATAGGTATGGGGTGTCTATAGCTCTCAGAAGACTATTCTTGGTGTTAAAATAGGGAAACATGGTTCAAATTTTTCTCATGAGTGTCTAAGGAAAGTAAATAAGGTAAATTTCTAATATACCCTAGATGTATAAACAGGATGTATAGACAGGAAAGAGAATTGGTAAAGACTACAGATCCACAGGGATCCCGTGTTGTCACTATTCCACTGCTGGAGTCAGCCCAGTGCCTGTGACAAATGTGTCAGTTAGTGGAGACCATTCTTTGATCCACTTCTCTAACAGTGTACACTCAGGGTGAGAAGACCATACACAGAAGCTACAGGATGACATGGGTAGCAGAGCTCTGTTGGGGACAAGGGATCTAGCCAGGGAATGACACCTAATAAAAGTCACTATCCTTTGATGCTTTCCCACTGGTGTTCTTGGGACACATGTGTGTGCCCAAAGAAAAGTACCTGATTCTCAGAGGAATTTTACTTGATCCCTAGTCAGTAAAGCTCGTCAGTTATCAAATTTAACATATCAAGGTTTTACATTGATCCTCCCTTCTGAATTTTGACAAAGTCACAGGTATCAATATGCAGAAGAAAGAAATGGCAAAGGTATTGGAAGAAGATATAATTTCACCTACCACTGCTGTGCAGCCTTAATAACTGGAGAATGAAGGCAGGATGCTAAATACCCTGCATGTAAGATGAAATGTTATCAGAACCACAGTAATCCAAACATATGTAATCTTCCTACGATGGTCCTAAGAAGGATCGTGGTTGGAAATGGGTGCTGGAGGAATATAGAGCCATTCCCTGCTTCTTTCCTAATACATCTCGTAACATATAAAATTGGTGGTACTTCTGGAAAGTGCAATAGCATACAACTTGTATTGTCTTATTACACTGAAAATTTGCTCACTGAATGGCTTGTCTTTGTAAACCATCCCAGATGTCCATTCAAAGGATCTACTTAGTAATAACAATTCTTTGCTTCAGTTTTAATTAATTTGGTCTTCTTTTTTACTTTGATTATAGAGTAAATTGTCAGTTGTTTTATTGCTCCCCAAACAGCATAAATGTAAAATTTTTTGCAGGAACATCACAAAACTAAGAATTGATTATATATTAACTGAGCACAAGAAACTAACCAATTTTCACTTTGTATTGGGTATTTCTAAAGAATAACTTTTATTTTATAAGAAATCCATTGTAACCATGCATGCATCCAAAAATAAAAATTTTGGAAAGAATTGAAGGTCTGGTTCATCAAGGGCCATCTCAGCAGAATGTTGCAGGGATGTGCATTTAACAGTTATCCTTTCTTTTTCACCCTTTTATCATATTATTTTATTATTTAAAAGTAATTTTTAAACTTAAATACATTTTGATCATATTCTTCCCCACCTGCAAATCCTTCCAGATCCTCTCCTTCTCCATACCTACTCAACTTTAATTTCTTTCTCAAAAAACAAACAAAAACCCAATACAACAAAGTCCCCTCAAACCAAGAAAACAAAATAAATCAATACCTAAGGAAAAAACACCAAAGCATAACTAAATAAATCAAAATGTAGCTAAATAAAAGCACACATGAAAAAAACTGTGGAATCAATTCTATGTTAGTCAACTACTCCTGAACAAAGACCTGCTCTGAAATGGTTGATATATCCAGTGTCACTCCATTGGAGAAAACTGATTTTCCCTCTGCCAGAAGGTAAGTGACAGTTCAGTTATTAACTTTTACTGTAGTCACAGGGTTTTATTTATTTATTCATTTAGTTTTTTAATAGAATAAAATAAAATATAATAAGACAAAACAAAAACTGTCATATTGAATGAAGTTGGACAAGACAGACCAATGAAAGGAAAAGAGCCCAAGAGAAGGCAAAAGAATCAGAGCCCCACTCATTCCCACATCCAGAAATCCCATGGAAAACACTAACATGGAAGCTGTAATATAAATGCAGAGGATCTGGTCCAGACCCGTGCAGGCCCTGTGCATGCTACCTCGGTCTCTGTGAGTTCATATGAGCTTTGCTCATGCTGATATAAAGAGCCTTGTTTTCTTGGTGTTCTCTATGCCCTGTGGCTCTTACACTATTTTGCTTCCTCTGATGCAGGATTCCCTGAGCTCTAAGGAGACGGATTTGATGGAAACATCGTATTTAGGGCTGATTGTTCCAAGGTCTCCCAGTCGCTGCATAATGTCTGTCTGTGGATCTTTGTATTTTTTCTCACCTGCTACAGGAGGAAACTTCTCTGATTAATAGTTAACCTTAAAGATAACTCGGTCCTTCAGGATCTTGAGGTAACTTTCAACCTTTTGTGTGTCCCTTTTCAGGCACCAGCACAGGTTATACATAGCAAAAAGGCGAGTGTCTTCATCAGATGACTGAAATTCTCTCTGTCCTGACCAATGAGGATAGCCAACTTCTACAGTTTCAGGCTGGGTCTATGCATCAAATAGATAGGTATCACTGACATTATTAGCATTTGTTTTTCCTTCCACTTTATGTGTATATGTGTGTATGAATGTGTATGTGTGGGGGTGTATATGTGCATACATTTGCTGGTCAGAAATCAATCTTCAGTAAATATCCTCCAATGACTTAGAACGTGTGTTTTGAGAGTACTTCTTTTTATTCTACTTAGAATCCACCTAAGATCCCTAATGATGTCCTTCTGTGGAGAAGATACTACAACCCCTTTTGACAAGAATAGTGAAATTAAATCAGATCCTAATATATATAAGAAAGATATTTACAGAAATGAGACATATCCTCAGGCCCAGCAGACATTCCTTGTAAATTTTGAATTGTTCAGTAGAAAATAAAGAAATACAAAGCTAGTCATAAATCATGGATTTTCAGATACTTGGGCCAATACCATAAAGGCATTAGTCATCAAAACCTAGAAGTCTGATGAATGTACATATTTTGGGTGTGCCTTTGATCCCAGATGACATATATTAATATACAGTATACAGAAGGAGAGCAAGAAAGTTATACTTGACTGCATACATAGATTTGAACCATACAAAAATGGAGGGGTCAGTGTGAATTCTTTCAATTTAAGGATTTTACACATTCTTAGTACTTTCTGTAATGTGCCTTTCATAACTCATGGTTCCAGTAGAGTGTCCTCATCTTCTAACTTTTAATATTCTTTGTTCTATGCATTTTTCTGAATCCTTAGACATGATGAGCATATTTTACTTAGTGTTTTAAGATGCAGGAAATGGCTGTCATAAGATCGTCTACATTAAACAGGGGTGTCCACCTCACCCAAAACCCTACTTTCCAAATTATTATGAAAAACAATGGATTTCTGTTAAAACCACTTGATTATGCAGTTCTCAGTAAGCACCTCGGGTGTTAGATTTGCAAGTGGTCCCTTACTTACTAAATTGTCAACAAATGTGAAACAAAAATTTNACTCTTGCAAATGAAATATTTGAAAAATCTTTTCTCATTGTACAAAACACTATTTTCATGTATGAAACAAACAAAGAATTGTGAAGAGGCAGCTTACCCTGCTGAATATAATCTCAAGTCCCTCCAGAAGTCCTATAATTCCATTCTTTACATCGTTGGTTCTTTGCAGCATATTATTAGATGCAGACGCTGTTGGGAGAGCAGTTGTGGCAAGCACCAGGTGTATCAGAGGATAGTCCCAGGCACGTGAAATAGTAATGACTGCTTTCAGAATGTCCTCTGTCTAAGAAAGCATGATTGAACATCACATTAAACTAAGTGAGATTCAAGAGGGTAGATATCTGTTGATTGTATACAAAGATGGTTAACTACAGTATATGTTTGTTATTAATACATATTTTCATACTATTTACATATTATAGAAAAATAAAATTTTAGCCACTGCACTATAGTTTGCTCAATAAAACTAGTTAGATATGAACAATATTTTTCTACTGACAGGTCAAAGTAATTTTATTTTGCTTTCACGCTACATTCAACCATGTGTCCTTGTGGTGTCTTGAAAGAAAATAGCCCCCAAAGGGAGTGGCACTATTAAGAGGTACAACTTTGTTGGAGAACGTGTGGTCTTGTTGGAGGAAATGTGTCACAATGAAGATGGGCTTTGAGGTGTCATATATGTTCAAGCCATGTCCAGCAAGACAGTTCACTTCCTTTAACCTTTGGATCAAGATGCAAAGGACTCTCAGCTCCAGCACCATGTCTTCCTTCATGTTGCCTTGCTTCCCACAATGATTATAATAGACTAGACCTCTGAACTGTAAGCGAGCTACTATAATTAAATATTTTCCTTCATAAGAGTTGCTGTGGTCATGGTGTTTCTTCATAGCAGCAGAAACCCTAACTAAGACAAAATGTTCTTAATGTTCTTTTTTTATTCCTAACACTCTGTGAGAAAGCTAGGATTACTGGGACTCAGTAAATGTCATCAGGGCCTGATTTCAGTTAACATAGATGCCAACACTGTCAGGGCCAAGTGGTCCAAATAATTTGCACACTAATGAATCAAATTGATCTCTCATATTCACTTTGGATTTATATATTATGTTAGAGCATTAAAACAATGACACATTGATGAAAACATAGCTTTCAAAACCATATTTCTCTACGTATACATGACTCCCCATTATATATGTACACATAAATTTTATGGTAAATCAAATCAAACTCTGCTTGACATAGAGAGTCAGAGGAAAGAGATCATAGCACAGAACTATGGGCTGGTACAGACCTCATCAAACAGGGGTCATCCTGAGAAACAAGATACAGAACNGAGAGGAGCCTCTTATATAGCCAATTTTCACTTATGATATACAAGAAGGCAGAACAGCCGGGGAAGGCTGCCCCTAGTGAAGAAACTGAAGTGGGATGAAGAAAGTCTTGAAAACATAAACCAAATGACACAATGGTTAGTTAGGTAGCGTGCTGCTAGAGGAGGAGCCATTAGTATTAGACTATAGAACTACTGTATCTGCATTTCTTGCACATGTTTGCAAATCTATATTCAAGCAGAAACCTCCAATTCATATCAAAGCTTCACAGAGAGTAATAAGAACAATTCCACCATGGTAATGCTAAAAATTGTCCTGGGAACTTCTGAATCTGCTGTAATGTAAGTTACCATTAGCCTAGTGTGTAAGTTGTCATCTGTGAGATGTGGTTGATTATTTGTTGACTGTTGGTTTTTCCTCCATTCTATGGATCGGAGATCATCCCTATTTGGCTCCTGTAACCACATACAAAACAACTATTCTGTGTATAGCTTTACTTGTTTCAGGAAAAATCAAGAAAGAAACCTACTTTTGTTTCATGGACTTGCTTAGTAGTCTCTGGAGTCCAGTTGGAAGCAGTGTGGCACACGCTGGGCACCCTGTCCTTTAACCACCTTTCTTTGGCAAAATTTACATTCTGAAAGAAATGATATGATTCAATATATTGAATTTCAGAATTGAATGAAAACATATATGACCATAGAATCAATGTACTTGATAAAACTTAACTTTTTTAAAAAAAAAAAAACAAGAACTACATAAAAATTAAAACACAGGAATAAAGTAAATTTATTTGCTCTTTTTTTCTTCCCTTTAGATATCCAATCTAATTTACTGAGCTCCCAACATCTAACCCTTCTTTAATATTCTCTTATTTTTTTGTCCTTTAAAATGTTATTGTTTGGAAAGCAAGCACTAAAACCACACAAATTCCAAATCAAAAACTTACAGTTTTAAGTATAGCTTTCCCTAGGATTTGAGCTGAATGTTATAAGAATAGTGATTATTTTTAAAGATTTGTATCTTGTTTTTCCATTGACCCAAACCGATGTATTTCCTTTAATAAGTAATTATAAATTTATAACTTTTCTCTAAAATTCTGCCATGTATTTATGTTTGTATAACAGCATATTCATGGTGAAAGTAGAGTGCAGTAATGTTGATAGAGTCAAAATATAAAAAAAAAAATCTAAGCATGGTTTAAGGATATACTTAGCAAAAAGTGAAGGGAAATGCACAAAATATTATCTACAGTTTATATAGTAATCAGTTGTGGATTGTATTTCCTCAGGTATTTATTTTTTAATACAAATTATTTAATACTACAATCAGAATATTTGTAGACGGTTGATGGGTTTCTGGAGTTGAAAGATTGTGAGAGAAGAACAGAGATTGAAGGAAACACTAATGAATGAAAAACACAACGGCAACGTGGACTCTTCACAACTCTAAAGACAAATTCTCCCAATTCCTTATCTTGTATTTTCCTCCTTGACAGAACCCAGAGGTCATGTGTCTCCATTAGGAAAGGAAGATAGATTCTACACATGCTCTCTTTTGGAACGAGATGTTCCCCACTAGAAATGCTAAACAATATTTCTTGGCATTTGGGAGTTTCTGAGCAGCTAGATAACCCCCCAATTTACGTATTTCAGATTGATTTACTTTTATTCTGTGCATAATACAATTCACTGCAGTGTAGTTCTCCTACACTAAATATCTTCAGAGGAGTGAGTGAAGAATTTCTGCAGAGGCTGGACCCCTCCACA